>ML216064.1:0-17573 GCA_004785975.1 Popillia japonica | reverse complement strand
AATCCAGCATCTTCAGGAAGTGGGTCCTGTTAGGTTTCAACCATCATTAATTCTTTTAGAGAAAGAGGTTTCAAATTCTGCTGCTCATGGGTTGTGGCTTAATTTCTTGTATTGAATGTTTAAACTTTTAAACTGACTTGAAAGAATTTTTGGCGTTCAAAAGGGGACAATGGGGCTAAACAAGCTCAAATGGGGTTTCAGGAAGGGGGAAAGTACGTGAAGCTTTATAGGCATTTAAAAGGCACACAGATTTTTTTTGTGTGGGAAGTATAACGATGTTCTCGTTCTAGGGGCAAAATGCCAGAGTGGTATCATAAAAATTACGGCCATTTATTGGCGTTAAACCTACATAATCTTCAGAATTCTTTTAAAAAACCGCTTACCACGAATAAAAAACACGATATTTAAATGTTTACCCCCCAATATTTAGCGTTTTCAAATCTCAAATTAGGACAGGTTTCGCTATTAGGATAGGATAGGGAGATGTCAATCTTATATTCTATTAAGGATTACGAAATGTGTAGTACAAACATAAAAAAAAAGAGGAGGGATGCCGGCATTTACATCAAACAGTACACTTTCTGTGATTTATTTCTTTAATATATTTTTTCAGATGGGTCCAATCTGCATGTATATGTAAGATATTTTTTAATATGTGTATATACGTATAAAATATATATTATGAATAAATAAGGAAGGAACTGTGGGAGTTTTCAATGAGACAAGTCCATTTTAGTGATATTGTTTATTGATTTCAAATTCAAATGTGGCGCATACATATATATCTATATATATAGCATTGCCAAAAAGAAATGTGTTTACATCAATACATAAAAAACATCATTTACCTTCGATAATTGAACCTGCTTCGAAAGGGGCCCAATCTCTATACATACGAAATACTGAACTTTTAAATTAAATTTAGCGGAATTGATTCGAACCTCAAAATAGGATCGAAACTGACATTAAATTAAGTATCTATATAGAAAAGTTCCCCTTTCATCGAAATATAAAATTAAATTTTAAGGTGTTCGTCTAAACTAGGACAGCAATCATTGAGAACACAACATGCATGCGCGTAATGAGTAATAATTTACGACGTGAAATGAGGCCTATGCAATGATTCGAATTAAATAAAAAAACAAACTAATGAGTTATATCCTTGTAACCAACGATTGCTTCCACCGGAACACCTTCTCGAGATATCCTGAAGAGTAAATAACGGAATTGTAAGTAATATATTAAATCGAAACATTTAGATGTAGTCATATATCTATATATATATGTATATATATTTAAATAAACAGCATCTTAAATTCTATACTCATCGTTGGAAACTCAAGTAAGTCCTTACGAGGGAGTCCAATCATAAGCAGAAAAATTGTTTCGAGATACTGCCATCTAGTTTATATAAATCAGCGTAAAGTATGTTCTACTCAAAATTAACACCATGTTTACACATATTTATTATAAGATAAATACAACAACCAATAATTCTTTGTCTTAAATATAAAGTTCGCGTGGTTAAAGTTATTTTTGAATGGAACACCTGTATGTCACAAAAATAAAATGTGTTTTTACTGTTGTATCTTTCCTTCTCTATCGTAATACAAAAAAGCCATTGAATGCTGAAATCAATTACAGATCCATATATTTCAGCAGGTCAGAATTGCACAGCACTAGGAAACATCTACTGTATACTGTATACATACAGTTTTACCAACGATTGGGAAGTATGAACAAAAAAATAAAACGAACTGTTATAGAAACGAAAGTAAAGTTCCCTAACACAAGCCGACAACGTTAGATATATGGGATACAACACTTACAAGAATTGGTTTATTCATTCATAATTTTTTTTACCATTTTATAGTACGCATTTTCTCTTTTTTTTTATTATACTTAATATTATTATTTCTAGAATGGTGTATCCCTTATTAGTTGGGCCTGCATAGTTTTATAACCAATTCTGAGCTACTGTGTTAAACCCTATTTCGCTTTTTGCCCATGAAAGCGAATTAGGATGCACCAAATTATATAGATACAGTGCAAGCAATAAATAACAAGAATTACAAGACTACGTGACATCATTTCATATAATTCAGTTATAGGAATATGTTATGATATCACATAAAATTAAACTACTATAATTCTTAGTTATAATTGCGCGACATGGCCGCATGGAGCTTTCATTATTATCATATTAATTTTTTTCTTGTGTTCATCATCTTCGAGTACCGATTAATCTACTTCTTTCCACCGTTTTGTGCCAAACTAGTTTTTGCAGTTACTTGATGCTTATTCACCCTAAATAAAAATAAATTTTACTACCCACGAATATTCGGGGGGGGGGCTAACCTATCAACAACCTACCCATCATTACTATTATCCTTACACGGGGCTATAGTATCCAGTCCTAATTCGCTCAGGACGTTTAACGCCTCCAACGAGGCTTTCTCGTGGGAGGCTTCCGTCGTGGGGCCTTCACCGTGGCACACCTGCGGTGGGTTAGTGTTTAGAGACACCAGCGTCAAATACTGTTCGTGATTCGCTTTCGGGAAATCGGAGAATTGTACGTGGATATTCATCAGCTGCGCTAAATATAATAATTTGTCTTTGGACTGCACCCCTTGCGGAGGCGGAGGCGCTACCTTATTCATCGCCTTCTTCTCGGTACCGTTAGGTGTACCAGCATTATCGTTAATGGATTTTGGTTTCTAAATTTAAAATCTAATTAGTTCCTAATTTCATCCAAATAAATTAATCAGATACCTGCATAGTTACCGATTGATCGCCGACTAGGAGTAAACCGGGAACTAGCTGTCTGCCACAGCTACCTCCAACCGGCGGATCCTGCTTCTCTTCCAGGAAAGTTACTTTGCGGGGTTTTTCCACGTTCTCCGCCGCCTCCTTTTCGATCTTATTAATAATATTATTCGGTTTCGCTGGCGTTGTCGAATTAGGATTGCCGTATCCTAAAGCGTTGAGTAGAGCTTGAGCCGCGCTGCGTTTTGCGATTTTCTTATTGGGGCCGACACCGTTACAAGCGACGCCGTTAACCGACGCTTGTATTACGAATTCCCTACGACGTGGCGCCCCGCGTTCCTCGATCACCTATCGACGGTAAAACAAGAAAATAAAACGGAAACAACGAAATAATTCCGAATTACCGTATAATCCGGCTCCTTTTCTTTATTAGCTTGCTGTATCTGAATCAATCTCGAGATGGGATTTATTTCTTCTGTATATTCCGTAGATTTATCGGCGTTTACTTTGATCAAATTTCTCGTCTTTTTCTTATTGGCCACGCGTTTCTTTTTTAACTGAGTATTATTAGTCATGTTGGGTAACGGCGGGAACTTCGCCAGTTGCTCCAACATCTTCTCAGCTGCGCGTTTCTTCGACTTCTTCTTCCCGTTACCTTCGCCTTCTACAACTGTCTCGCCGATTTTGCATTGAGTAACGAACACCTTCATGTGCGGCGGCCCCTTTTCGCTTAATACTTCGAATACGACGTTAAGGTGACGTTTTAAGGCGATCTCGTGTACTAACGATATCGGGGACTTTAATTCGGTATTGACCTCGGTCGCTCCGTTCTCAACCGGCGGCTCTACTAAGGTAAGATCTTTTCGTCAACGTAACGCATTAATTCTAAACCGAATACTCACCGTGCGGCGGTTCTTCGTTGCGTCCTTCTTCGACGTTCAATCGTTTAATATCATCGATAGCTTTGGCGGCAGCGTCGTGCCTAGCGGCCTGCACCGTCAAACCCGTACCTGAGTATTCTCGATCAGCGATCCTTAGCAGGACGGTACACTGTTCGCCGTTAGTGTGCTGAAAGCCAGGTTTAAAGTGATTGTAGTAACGATTATCGTATTGACCGTAGTGTCCTCGCATCTGATGTCCTCTCCTGATATCGCAGTTGTACCGGGGCTGACCCTGCGGATTGAATATGTTGTGTCGCGGATAGTAGTTGCCAGGTTGCGCCATGTAAGGTTGGGGATGGTGAGGGGGTCCGTTCTCGACTATATAGACGGTTCTCTCTCCGCGCTTCATAGCTAAAGCGTTCAATTCGACGGTGGGGGTCACCATACCGGAACCGCCTCCCCTCATGCCGGGCCTATTATTACGCGTGCTCTTCGGTGGCGGATGCTTAAGCTGTGTCTTGGCAAGGGCTTGTGCGGCTGCTGAATGCTGTGCTTTTTTAATACTGGGCCCTTCCGCTTCGTACTCTTCGTTATCGAGTTTCAACGTAACGGTGAATATCTTCTTGTGAGCTGGTCCGGTCTCGCCTGTTAGTCTATACTGATGTTGGATCTTGTTATACCTAGCAAGCTCGTTCACTAAGCACATTGGTGTTTTCTCTTTTATGTTTGTCAAATTGGGCACGGTCGAAGAAGTAGTAGTGTTTGTTACCTGGGGCTGTTGTGGCTGCTGGGCTGGTTGCTGTTGTTCTTGATTCATATCCGGCTGCTCGTCATTATTCATGTTATGAGAGTGGTTGTCGTAGTAAACTGGAACAGAATTCGTTTTCGGCTGTTGTTCGGGATGTTGCTGCTGTATAGGAGCAACAGCCGTCGTAGTGATTAACGTAGGCCCAGGCATAGAAACAAGAACACCTGCAGAACAACAAACATGCATACAACAACCATCGTCTTAACATCGAAAAATCATACCTGAATGAGGTGCACCGGGAACAGTCATCAGCATTCTTTGGGTTGGTTGCGGCATTTGCGGCATATTAATTCTACATGCACAGATAAGAGAATAAAGAACATCGTCTAACATGTATAACTTTGACGTTTTAAACTGACATACCTAGAGTTCCGTTGCATTGCTGTAGCTGGAACATGATGTTCGGGATGTCTCATCATTCTAAAATCGTCAATTAGCTAATATCTGCCGAAAAAGAAGCGAATCATGCTATGTGTTACTAAAATACACATTTATACATTGGTGTAACAATGAGAATGTATGTATAAAGTGCATATAGAAATTAAAGGGAGGAGCACACGAAAACCGGTAACATTAAACCTATATACGATTAGAGGTGCTGGGAATAGTCGTACATACCCGTTTTATATATCAATCTTCTACGAAACGACGCTTTATTCAAGTCGTTTTAATATATAAATAAACAAACACCACTACTATCTTTTAAATACGTTGGCAAACAATAAAGAAAAATTGCTACCTAACATGCGGCCATGTTAAGATCAGTTGCAGTTTATTTGCAACGTAGACAAACTTAGTGGAATGATTTTAGATTGTGACTCATATTTCGGTATCTAAAAATAAATACACCCGTTTATTTGTGTGGGGCATATACAACCATCCACTTTCTGTTTATAAACATCCATGATAATTTCTCTTAAATAAACGCAATTGTCACCTTCCAAATACGATTGAAATTTGGCAACAGCACGTAGAACGCCAGCCGTTTGCCCGCCTCTTTTCAAACGATACCAAAACAAATGAACGCTTACAATGTCGACTTATTTTATTTCGTATAATATTCCTTACAAAAATTAAAACTATATTACAATTGTACTTTTTTTCGATTTTTATTACACATATGTAGGTAGTATTTACATGAAATTACATCATATACTTCGCTTGCGCTCTCTCGATGGAACTGGTTACGTTATTCGTTATCTCTTCCAGATTCAAATTACGTCCTTCCCGTCTACTCCCTAAATTATGCAAATCCTGCCAAAAACTCACTTTATGCCTAGCAATCGATTTCAAAATTAAAACCGTGATGTAAATAATAAAATACGCACTAAAATACAGCGGAATATACCATAATTTTCGTCCTAGATAATAATAACTGTAATTATTATTAACACGCTCCTCTTGCGGAGCTTCCGTTGTCGTGGTAGTCGTTGTCGCTATCTCATGATAAACTGGGTGGTGATCGTAGAAGAAATGCGGATAATGATCCTTTGGAGGGTGATCCAAATATTCGGGCAATTGAGGATACCCTTTCGCCATATCCATATCGCCTCCACCGCCTGAATCCATGTCTCCTCCATTATCCGCACCTCCCCCGTTATCCATACTCATATCAGCTCCGTTACCGTTACCATTCCCCATTTCCCCATTCATTCCACCATTATTTCCACGATTGTAGTAAGGGGGGTGATCGTGATAATGCATCTCCATAGGTCCGGGAGGTCGCACCGTATTCACGATCATCGGTCCAACATCTTGATAATGCGAATAATCATGATTCTCTTTAGGCTCCTTTTCCGCCATTTCCGAATCGGATTCGGACATGCTTTCGCTCGCCGCCTCCTTACTAGGAGTCATCGCTTGCTCTTCCGGTCCACCATTAGTCGGAGGAGCGTAAGGAAATCCGGGGTAGTCGTTTCCGTTCTGCACAGGTTTCGAATCATCATCCTTAGTGGGTTGATACGAGTCCATAGAGAACATCATCGAGGTATCCGATTCTTTTCCGCCATTTCCGTTTATATTTCCGTTCATCATCGGACTGTACGAATCCGCGCTGGGTCCCGAGGAAAATTCTGACGGTTTCGCGTCTGCACTCGACGAGGGGTCCGATCCTCTGAACACTGGAAAGGAGTCGAATGGAGTGCCGTATACGGGGGATGGTTTAGAGGAGCCGCTCGAGGTTTGGTGCCTTTTCGGTTGCACGTGGAGGTAGTCGAAATACGGCCGTGGATTGAATCTTTCCTGCACTTCTCCTTTAACTGGGAACATTTCGGTTGGAGCCTGACCTAATCTTGACGGTTTGGATGAGTAATAAGACAGGCGGCTCTTTAAATTTTGTCCGCTGATAATTTTTGCGTGGGAACTAGAATGAGAGGATCAAATTAGTAATTATTATTTTGTAGTTTTAATGTTGTTACACACCTTTGAGTATATAATGACATTCCGCTGCTTCTAGCTTCGTTGACGCTGGGGGTACCACCGAAATTCGCCACTTTTGCGTAAGTCGTTACGATTGAGGTTTCATTCTCGGGCAGATTTCTAGCGAAGACCACGTTCAGAACCGTCAAGTACACAGAAAATCTACGGACGAACATTTTGGTATCGCGAAGTCTTTTTCATAACTGCGGCACAGTCTGTGGAATTTGAATCGACAGCCTTAATCATTTCCTATGTTACAGATATGTATCCAGGTGATAATTATTTCGCATTATTATTACAGTTATTTGTTTCTTTACTCTTAGTTTGCCCTATATTTGAGAGTACCGTTGATACCCTGATATGTAAACTATTAATTATCACGATTTGTATCAATTATATAATAATGAAAATATTACGTGTCAGGTGGATATGGGTCAAATATCTTCTTTTACGGCTCAATAAAACGTAAAAGGTACGTTTTATTGTATATGTTATGATGATTTTATTGAATTTTGTATTTAATCGCGTGGGTGTTGGCCTCCTTTAGAGCAACTCCACTTCCTCTTGGGGAATCCTTCTGGTGGTCCTCGGATAGTTAGGCTTACTTTTTCTCTGTTGCTTTTTTTGCTGTTGGATGATTACAATCGTAAAAACAGAAAATAGGATTAGTGTTCGCAATTAATGTGGTGGACTACTAGTGTAAGTAGGAACGACTGTCAGTCAATGCTCATAATTCGATCAAAGCCTCACATGGAGTAAACACATCCAGAAAACGACCAACCAGGATTTTGGGTGTGAAGACAATTCGGGGGACTACCGCAGGGAGTTGTTTGAACTTTTCCACAGATTCGTTGTTATATGGAATCACCCTACGCCTTAGCAAATTTGGTTGCCTACATTTTCCCGCCAAAATCACGAATTTAATTTCATTCTATGAATGTATATATGGGAATATTAATAAAACAAGGATTATATAGAGATATATATATTTTTTTGGAAATTTTAACGTTTATAATCTTATAGGAAAATGGCCATTGCTAACAGTCAATTTCTCCCTCCTAAAACTAACCTAATTTTGATAAATAAGTTGTAAAATGTAAAAAAAAGGATGTAAATAAACGGTGAAAAATACAATTTGGTCTGGAGGTACGTACGAGTAAAAACATGTAAGATATGTACAAATTATTGCAAGAATTAAATCTTGAACAACCGTATAATTAATATATCTACATACGTATGTATAATATAATCCATGGGGTAAACACGATTCACAATATAACACAGAAGGTAGAAATTTAACAGCTAAAAATTTAGAGGTAAAAAAAATTAATTCGATTATATACCTCGTGCAATAAACTGTACATAAGATTTAAAAAAAAATCACATCTTGGCTTCCTTTTTTTAAGAAATAAATTAGTAGTATGTATCCAGAAATAAATGCAATATTTTTATTATTTTTTTTTGTAAGGCATTTTTCTTTTTGTTTTAGGATCTTATGAGGTGATGGTCTATAGTCAAACGTCCACCATGATGTCTTCATCTTCCTTCTTAATATCAACGTCGTTCATGAGGAATCCATGAGGTAGTGTTGAAGGTACTTCTGTATATGAATCTAAAACTGAAGAATATCGTTTTTTACCTATACGGTTTATGATCAATTACATCGTAAGACAGCCACAAATTAATGCTGTCGCTGTAATCCTCAGTTTGATTTTAGACATGCAAATTTAGGCATACGCGTATTACTAAACCAACTTACTGAAAAATAAACAAAATACATATATGTATACGAATTAAATAAAAGGAAAATACATGCAACGCATCGAATACGAACCTACCATTCATTTTGAGATGCTCGTTTAACTGCTCTATAGTTAAATTCGCATCCAACTCAATTTTAACCGTTTGTATCATAGGGACGTCTTGCTTGGGTTGCGGCATCTGATAAATTTGCCGTTGCTGTATATACGTTGGAGTCGATTGTGATTGTACTTGGTTTGTGACTTGATGGAACTGTTTCAGTATGTGAGGTAAATTTATCACCTGCAATTACACGGTAATAACACAAAATTAGCACGAATTTCAACGTTTACTTTGTTCCCGTCTGGTGTATGGGGATTTCTGCATCCACGGCATTTACAATCTATACAAGCTTTACTTTCTACGTAGCAAGGACATCGCTGTCCACAACAAGTTAATTTCCCTGGCGTTGGAGTGGCGTTACCGCACCGACAACCTCGTCTCTGTTTCATGATGCATTTCACAGGTGGTTTCTTAAAAGCAGCCTGAAATTAATCAGTACAAAAGCACAAATATTGTGACAGTATACGATACCTTTTCACCGTTATCACGTTTCGCTAGGATGTTCATCTTATTAATTTTATCGGATGCATCCTTTCCTTTCCGTTTAATCGTAATCTTACTACCGCTTCCGGCATAAAGAACTGAATATAGTGGTGTTCTCGTATTAGGACTCGTGTTAAAAACTGTTTTTGCACTATCTGCAGAAGCTACTTGTAATGTTTGCGTGGAGGAGTTTGTGTATATACATGGTAAAATGTTTATTTCGGCTTTCGTCAAGCCGACACTACTTTTATATTCGTCCTGGAAAGATGCACCCTCCCGTATTAAATACATTAGATTACTAGACCCACATTCGACACCTAACGTTGGATGATTCTTAGACGTCTGCTCTAAACACCTATAAATCCCTGAATTCAACAACATACAACACATCTTTTTATAGCACTGCAGTAAAGTCCTCAACTGTTTATTCTCACTATAATTGTCACAGTCCTTACACCAAGTGCACGCTGGTTTTATCCGTTTACGGCCGCCCCTACATTTCTTGCATAAATGATGCTGGCATTTATGCTCTTTCGGCGTTATGGGTTCGACAAGGAGATTCCCGCAAACGACGCAGGTTAAAGAGTTCCTAAGGTAGGGAACCAACCTATACAAGTCCTGCCAAGTAGATGGATTATTCGGGTCACATTTTAATACGATTTGAGTTGTTGTCACGTATAAATTTGTCGAATTCATTTTTGCCATTTTCCTATACAAAAAAAAAATTGGTTGCAAAAATAATTTTGTTCCAAATGACAGCCTCAATGTTTTGCTTATTTGAAATTATACATTTTTATACCGATGGAATTCACGGTTCCCATCTGTTCAAATTCTTATTGTTTAAATTATTTATTGATAAATTTTTTGGTTTATTTTTAAAAAAGATTATTACAAGTTATCTTTCATAATTTCTTTACATAAAGTATACAAATTAGGCCATATTTCACGAGAAACACTACCCACAGAAATAAAATCACCTCCTTCCAGTGGCGTAGACGCAACAGGGTAATAATAACAGCTTGATATCTACTAACATTTATTGCAATATTGTTTTTTTTTAGTATATATTACATATAAATTAGTATAGGAATAAAGCAATACATCATTGCTTCTCTTTGTAAAATGTTCCCTTAAAATATTACGACAATTATTACATTAATGTGTATTACTTCCTTTTTTCTCTTAATATATAAAAAAAATATATACATTGCTCTGGTATGCTTATTCATCTAGTTACGATGAGTCAGTCGTCTATTTGTACAAGCTGTCCTTGAACTGTAGAAGATTGATGGTAACGCCTTCTGGACGCGAAATCCTCATTATCCTCGTTCAATTGCTGCGGTGTTAGGTCCATAACAGGATGTACTGGAGTCACAACGATTTGTTCGTACTCATAGTGGCGTTTACTAAAGCATAACTTAATTAGAATCGAAAAAACCCCCTTTACACCTGATTTACCCAATGCATCTGTAAAACACACCCTTGAACCAGTTCCAAAATCGAAAATCAGCTGCCAATCCGGGTTTCACAGCTGGATTCGCCGTTCCAATATACAACCAGACGAGGAATACCGCTATTATGCACGCTAGAGCGTACAACCAGTTCACTAACAGCATTACGATCACTTTCAAGACGGCTCCGAAAAGGGATAACCACCTATTGCATAAATTGCTGTACCAATTTTTTGTTTTAGAATGGATATGTGGTTTAGGCACAATTGGAGTGTTCTCAGTTTTTTCATCCGGACTACTAGTCGAGCCAGACGTCGAGTCAGCCTAGGATCGCATTTTATTAAACCTAAATGGATAAATAATTGTAAAATCGTGAAATCTTACTCGTAACGTTCTATGGCGAGTTCTCTCCGGAAATAAAGCATCTAAATCGTTGCTTTCGGGTTCTATTGCTTGTTGTGTCGATTTCGGCGCGTAAAACCGTTGTTCGCGTTGGTGTTGTACATCGTGTGTTTGCGCTAGAGCGAAGTATGAATAATCAATGCAGGCATACGTTAGTAAATAAGGCATTGTCACAACCGGCGCCAAAGTGTTAATCTCTCCTATTAAAATAAACGTTAAAGTGACTATAGCAACGACGGCTAACGCGTATAAGGGCACTTTATTTGGTCCTCTCTAAAAATTAATTATTTTACCCCACTAATCAGTTTTTTCTGTAACAAATACTCACTCCTCTTCCTAAAACGCCAATTCCAGGGATAACATTCTCGAGTGAAATCGACTGTAAAACTCTAGGAGTGCCGTACATAGCACCCAAACAACTAGACATAGATGATACGTATAACCCAGCAAGTAAAGGAACTCGGATGGCTGACACCCGAGCAGCAATCATAAAATCGGTTAGTAAAGTCACTCTTGTGCATGTCGCTCCCAAAAAGAATACGAAAACCAAGTACATGAATGTGCCGGTGCTTAATGCGGATAAAGTGCCGTTGGGAATGTCTGTGGATGGGGCCCTCAAATCACCACTCATATTAATCCCCGATAAAATTCCTGTAATCGTTGGGAAAAATACTCCAAACACGGCAAACCAGCTGTAACCCTCCTCGAAATTGGGCCACAAATTTAAACCTAAATTTCCACTTAGCCAGCCGTAAAATCCATTCTCTAAAATGGAAATAAAATTAATAATAAGTAGTTTCTCTTTTATAAGTGAGGATTTACCTTCATCGGTGTGCACGAAGCTTCCTACCATAAAATCTAGCCCGGCTAACATCAGAATCAGCAGCAAAATAAATTGCAGTTTTATTACCCATTTCACTCCAGCCACGTTTATTACGCTAAGAAGCAATACAGCTGCACTTGCCGTTCCTCTAATAACCCACTTCGAATCACCACCTCCGATGAGTTCGGCCATTGTTTCACCGAAACCGAGCATGTTTAAAGCACAACCTACTGCCTGTAATTTAAAGATTAGTTTTAGTTCTATAAATAATCGATAAATACCTGTCCGAAGCAATATAGAAGCCCGATTGATCCGCCGAATCTCGATCCTAATACGTGACCTAACAGGAAGTATACGCCTCCGCTTTCGATGCGACACCTCTCACAAATCCCAACGGCAGATAAGACGGAAATTAACGCAATGAAAACTAAAATTTGTATATTTACGTTTAGATCAATATTGCGATAAAGATCAATTTACCGGTCGAGAATACTATTAAGACGGCACAAATCACTCCGGCTTGTCCAACGATCCAACCTGATCTTAAGAAAACTATAACTCCGAAAATGTTGATCAAACAAGAGGTGAATACACCATCCCATGTTCCGAAAAGCACTGGTTGAGATATGAAGAAGTTCGACTTCCACCATGGCACATCTCCCTTAAATAGCAAACATTATCTTTATGTGTTGCAATAAAATGTGATAATTTTTACGATGTTTAACATATGTTTGTATCAACAGGAAAACTTACTTGTTCTTCGGCGAATAGTTCGTTAGCTCCGGATGCTTGGTGCCCACCTGCTCCATAATCGTATTCGTTGCCTAGATCAACGAAGCCACCGGTGTTGCCTCTGGTTCTGGAGGCATTTTCAGGACCTAGGCCGAAACGCGACCAATTCACATCTCCTTTCTTATTGTTAGCTTCCATAGCTAATTATTACTTACTAGAACGAGATAATCGCGGATACAATTAGCTCATTATCTATAAACAAATATACTTACAATACGCATATCACGAATATATAAGAATTAATAAATATGTTTGAATAGGTATATCACAAATTGAAAATACATTTTCTATGTACTAAACGTATAAAGATTAATATTAGATAAACATTATCTTAATATTATAATTTTGCGGCATGGCAAAAAATAGCGTTTATCATATGTGTATTGTACCCATTTGACACATGACCATGTGTGTCATGTCGTATACACGAATGACATCATCTTTTGTCTAATTGTCAGTGAGTGTCAATTTTGTCTAATGGAAATTTGAACTGATGGGAATCACATTTCAAGATTTTAATCTTAAAAAAATCAATCTTTAAGTTAACTGCGGAAATCGATTAATCGTAAGTGGAACTTAAAAAGATTACAACATCCTCTAACGTAATTAAATTAATTTTAATACGTATAAAAAAATAATTCAAATCGTGTACGCACTGGTACGCCAATGCGTTAACCAAACGTAAACATAATTCCCTATAATCGCTGGAATTTCGCTCATTTATCCTAAATCCCAATTTCTGGCGATAAAACATGAATCACACCATTTACGCAACCCTAAAATAGCGCTTAGAGTGGCTTAGAGTACAACAGAGCTAAAGTGAGTGAAACTGAGCTGAACAACAGATTTACCAATTGAACGCACGTTTGTCAAAAAATTCCTGTTAAACCTGATAAACTTATCAGGTTTGTAATTTCCAGTTTTCCAGTGTAATTATACGAGATTAAATCCAAGTCATGTTTCCGGTAATTATACCTCAAAATATAATTTTTTTCTAACAATTCTATATTTAATATCATTTTAGGGCCCTGGTGGTGGATATGGTGGTTACCAAGCTGGAGGATTTGGAGGGCAACCAGGGGGGTACGGTGGAACCCCCGGTGGTGGATACAGTGGACACGCTGGACAGCCCGGGGGCTATGCAGGATATGGCCAACCAGGTGTAAATCCTGATATACAGCAATGGTTTAGTACTGTAGACCGCGATCGATCTGGGAAGATTAATTCAAACGAGTTAAAAGCAGCGTTAGTTAATGCGCAAGGGAAGAACTTTTCGGATACAGCCTGCCAATTAATGATAGGGATGTTCGATCGTGATAAGAGCGGCACAATCGATGTTAATGAGTTCCAACAATTGTATACTTATATTAATCAGTGGTTAAATGTGTTTAGAACTTACGATCGGGATCAATCCGGACATATCGAGGAAGCTGAATTAAATAATGGTAATTTTCCCTACTTCGAGTGCAATAATTTAGTTTAATAGGAATAATTCTATATTTTAGCCTTGCAACAAATGGGATTCCGATTTTCACCTGATTTCGTGCGGTTTTTAATACATAAAAGTGACATGGATAATCACCGACAAATGTCGGTGGATCAATTTATTGTGGTTTGCGTACAAATTCAAAGATTCACAGAAGCTTTCCGCCAAAGAGATACCGACCGGAAGGGTGTTATCACATTAGGTTTCGAAGATTTCTTATCAGTAGCATTAAGTTGTTCCATTTAATCAGTTTACGTTCATTTATCGTTTCATTCCTTTATTTAATAAAAGAAGTAAAAATATGGACCTACGTTAAGGCTTAACAAAATTGCCCGGAACTGATTTTGAGTTCGTTCCGTTTATCTTCTCTAGTAGTTAAGAATTTTTCTATCATAACATGTAGTTTTATATTATGTATTTTGCTAAGATATATGTATAGATATGCTTATTTTGGTCAAATAAAATTTTTAAATGTTGGTGTTCAATTAATCGGAGGAGGCTGGTAGGGATTTTGGAGAATTAAGGGGTTGGCAGCGAGTTCTGAGAATTGGGGGGTTGGTAGAAAATTCTGAAGAGTGAGGGGTTGGTAGAGATTTCGGCGGATTGCGGGGTTGGCGGGGATTTTGGAGGATTAGGGGGTTGGTGGGGATTTTGGAGGATTAGGGGGTTGGCAGGGATTTCTAAGGATTAGAGGTATAAAACAGCAATCTTTAAAAATTTAGGTTGGCATCAAAACGATTCAGGAATTCTCTAATGGATGGCCCTATATTCTTATTTAATTTAATTAAATAACATTTTTTTTTTAATCAAAATATGAATATAAATATGCAGCAAAAACTGAGAAAATTGAAATTAAATATTCAAAAAAGAACTGCAGTTTTTGGTTGGGTAATATATTTAAAAAGAAATTAAACTATTTTATTTTAAAAGAGCGCAAGAACAAGTCCGAACAGTCTATTGGTGGAATCCATCCCCAAGCACGGCCGGCTAAATAGAAATAATTCCCTGGGACCGCATCAAAAATCAACGGATTTAATTTGATTAAATTAATTTATTTCTACACTTGCAATAATGCTAATTAATAAGAATTAATTCGAAAATACTGTGATACGTCAATTAATTTGAATTTGGGATAAATATTGGTAACGGTTGGTACCACTGAGCGGTTGCCCAGACTGCGTTGTTTCTTTCCCGTTTGAATAGTAGCCGTACAATCCTCGCGCATTTTGTTCTGGTCAAAATTCTGTTAAAATAACTCATTTAGGTAATTATATCGCTATAATTCGTTAATTTAATAATTAATTGATGCGACAGGAATGTAGGCGAGTCGGTAATCGCGGAATATTAGCGAGAAATCCCGAAAAAACCTCAGCGATGCGGCACGAAATTTTGACCGGAGCCATTTTGTAAGTAACCTACTATTTTTTTGTGAATTATGTCGTAAATACTATCAATCCCGTGAAATGCTATCGTGTAATCGCATATGTATATCTTAATTACCAATAAGCAGATTTATTTTATTCGATTTTATTTGATATAAACGAAATATCTGAGAATAATAATATTGTTGGTAATGCAGAGATATGTAAATCCAAATTAGAAGCACGAGTACTTTCAATTTGACTTGACTATATTGTTTCCCGCAGAGACACGTGGAAAATTATTTTCCTTCCGTCAATATGCGTCCAACATGCTTTGATTTTGGCACCGAGACATTTCCTTTTAATAAACAAACAAGGAAATAATATACAGAAGAAAAAAAGGGAGAAAATAACGAGCTACTTTAGATGTCAGTGTCATTTTCTTGTTCATTGAAGTGTATTTCGAAAACAACCCCCGAGAATAGTATTTCTTAAGGAGCCGCCTTGTTTGTTGTCGTCTGGTCGTTCTCTCTGCAACCTTGAATCAGAAAAATGTTGCGGGATTTCTCCGAATTGGCAGATTATATTAGAGAAGGTGACATCTTCTGATGTTACGGCTGCTTAGCGATGCGAATTGTATTGCGCTTTTATTTTGTAACAGATTTTTTTTATGTTACTTGGACGATTTCTCGGTAGATATAATATTTGTTTACGACGATTGTGTTATTACTTATTTGCGAATAACAGGACATGCATTTACGATATTGACTGTATGTATGTGCGCACAAATTTCGTCTGTGCGGCCTATTAAAGTCGAAGACAATGCATATTAAGATTTTATTTGCCAACATTAAATGGACCACTTCTAAGTCATTGTTTCTATAAATAATTTAATAGGAATTGGCGTTAATGTATCCTTTTAAAAACGGTTATTTGTATATGTATCGAGAGGATTCTTGTACCCATTTCTCATCGTTTGAATCCGCGGAAAACTGTTTCGAAATGATTTATAGCTCTCGGTAATATTATCTGCGCGAAGCTTTGTTTTCTTCGTTAAATATAGATTTTATTCGTATTGTATACAGGGTGGTACAAAAATGTTGTTTTAATTGCAGTTTTTTCTCTAATTTTTCAGAAATCAGTTTAGACGACTTCGTTTGGTGGTGGTTCCATTCCAGGACAAGACGAGACGGGGAATGGAGGTGTTGAAGGTATAATTTTTATTGGATTTTTATGTTATCACTCGCTAATACTTTTATTTTTTTTTTGATTATAGATTCGCGTTTTAAATAAAGTTTTTTTGCTACAAAAAATACGTTTAAGTCGTCTGATTAGTAGTGTTTCGCGTTTAAATAAGTAAAAATTTTCGGTTAATAATTTTGTGCGCGTTCTGAACATTTCTTTGCCGAACACCATCACCTGCTTCAGGGGGCGTCATCGATTATGGTGAGTACTTTTTTGATAATTTCCTGCATGATTTTTATTACATTTTTGAAAATATATTGGCGTACAAAGCGGAATCAATGCATCGTAAATTTCTAACGCAAGTTTGATCTGATTAGAGGTTTTCACGGCTGCGATTATTATATTTGGATCAGAAATTATTTCTCTCGGTATTGCGATTTTAAAAATGATCCTATTTGAGGCGAGGGAGGCGGAGGAGAAGGCTGGTTGTAGGCGGATTAGAGGCTTTCACGATTGCGATTATTCTGTTTGGGTCAACAATGATATCTCAAGTTTGTTGTTTTTTTAAAAATGATTTTGTTTGAGGGCGGGAAATATATTTATTGATTCTCTTCAGTATTAGGCAGGCTTTATGTAAAGCGGAAATCTGATTGGAGGCTTTCCCGACTGAGATTATTCTTTTTGAGTCAAAATTTACATCTCATAGAGGTGTGATTTCTTAAAGCTCATTTTGTTGGAGGGGGGTAGGGTTAGGTATTGGTTTCTTCGGTATTAAGTAGGTTTTATGACTGCGATTATCCTAGTTGAGTGACAATTTACTTCTCACAGAGTTGTGGTTTTTTAATTTTTTTTTT
>SMLS01048105.1:0-10220 GCA_004785975.1 Popillia japonica | reverse complement strand
TTTAAAATTGCTGTTTACCACATGTTTGATACATATAAAATAGACTGTTAAAGTAGTTTATCGAAGAATCATACGAGCAATATTAAAAATAGTTTAGTTTGCTTTACTGACCTGGTCCAAAAATAAGCCACTTTTCAAAACATTCACTAACACTTCCAAAACAAATGAATATTTCACAACTATGAAAAAACTTCCCAGTAAGACATTAAAACATAATGAAACACACAAGTAACAAAAATATTACCCACCAGATAGCAGAAGATGTTCAACATCGCTGTACTCACTTGAGTACGGTGGGTGTTAATACTATGCTTTTTAAGAGCTGTTATATTACTTGAAAATTTATGGCCATTAATACGGTCGGAAAGGTGTTGCTTAGTTTGTCCTATATATACTCTGGAGCCAAAATTTTGTTAATTTTTTCTGACAAATTATTAACATTTGGAAGGGCAACATACCTAGGATCAATGTGGTTATTTCTTTTGGGCGGAGTCCTGGCACCGTTGTAGATTTTGTGTAATCCTTTTTTTGTAAATGTTGCTAATGAAAGAAATTGGGTAATTATTTAATTGCAAAGTAGGTTTTATGTATGGTATTATTTCGGGTCTATATATTGGGCTTGTTAATTTAATAGCGTGTTCAATTAATGATGTGACTACACTTTTTTAATTGAAATGTGTTGGCAAGAATTAAAATTTAAGTATCTGTTTGATGCTGGGGGTTTGTGGTACATTTTTGTTAAGATTTTGCTTCCTTGTCGGATTAAAGTTAAATCTGGAAAGTTTATTTGGTTGTTGTTTTCATTTTCAATTGTAAATTTTAAATTTAGGTGAAAATTTTTGGATTCAATTTTCGACCAATCAAAATTAATCCTTTTATGTCACATGTATCATGATATCCAATCAACATTTGATTATACAGATAACTACCCCGGAATATTATCACTAGCGATAACACCCCGGCTGTCACCTGACTTAATGTCATATCACTGCTTATGTAAAACTTGACAGTTTCAAATTTAATTTTCGAAATGTCACGATTTGGAGAACTAAATAGTGAAAATAGAGATAGATTGGAAACAAATTCAGCAACTTCTGCAACTTCTTCTTTTAATAAATAAATGTTAACCTCAATTTAAAAAGCCAAAAATTTTCTGACCAAATATCCCACGGACAGAGATAAATCCTCATAATTTTACTAGTTTCCTCGAGCACGTTTCTTTAGGTAACATCCCTCCGCCTACGGCGTCGGGATGCTACCAAGCAACGTGCTCTCGGAAACTAATCATCACTGATATCACTGTCCTAGGGATATTACTACTGATAATTGTTGAAGGCTTCTCAAATATTTTTGATGTTGCTGTCTGATATGCGTACTATACAGTCATCAATGTATTTTTTGCAAAAATATTGGCTTGTAATTTAAATTAGGGATGATTTTGTTTTCTAGGTCTTCTAAACCAAGTTCAGCTGTTACACTGGAAATTGAAGCACAACCAGATGTTTGTTTATAAAATTTGCTGTTGTATTGGAAATATGTTGTTTCTATTGCTTTTATGAATTCATTTTGTGCCAGTGGAGTGTAATCTTGCAGTTCATTCCATTGCTTTTTATGGACAAAATAGCTAAATCTATTGGAATGTTGGTGTATAGTGAGGTTACCTCTAGTGAGGCTAGTTTAGTATTATGAAGAATATTTATGTTATCTACAAAATTTTTAAATTGGAAGGAGTTCTGAAAATTGTTTGTGATATTTTATATTGTGTCTGCAAAAAAATGGATAAGTTGTAAAATGGGCTCTGTATACATACATGACACTAGAGTTATTTTGATAAGATTAGATAGACAAATATTAGACACATCCTCGTATATAGCGGACCACTTTCTGATGGTTCTCTACTGACAAACAAACGAGGATCCAAATTGGTGCATTGGGGAACTCTAGAACTGGAAAAAAAAATCTAGTAGGAAGGAAATCCTTCTGGACTTCTAAAGAAAATTCTTGACAGCTAACTTCAATATAAGCCCATATCGATGAAATTTTCTTTCCAATCTTCTTAGGAGCAGCATTTAAAGAAATAAATTTGAAGTCTCAGATGATACAAGTTTGTCAAAATGGTATTGGACTCCTGAAGGCTGTGTAGGATGTAGGGATGTAGGAAGATATTGAGTGGGGCAGATCTATTTTTATCCCCATTGAGCGTCAAGTCGAGTTAAACAAACTGCAAAACGACCCTTTCGTACCAAATATCAAGACCTTTATCCACAAACAAGATAGTAAATTCAAGCGTTGTTGTTAGAGAACTATGCGTTTTCTGGTCTTAACTACAAACATTTTTGTGTGGTAATCCAAATGATTAATTGTTCAGTTATCTAGATTTAGTCACCAACATATCAGTTAGCTAATTTTTGGATGATGGACGCCACCCAGCATGCCTTTTAAGTTCCAAAATATCCAGACCTCTATCCACCAACAAGATAGCAAAATCAAGCATTTTGTTGTAATAGAACTATGCGTTTTCTAGTTTTGACTACAAAAATTTTTTGTGTGGTACTCTTTTTTTTTTAAGAGGGGAAAATCTTCGGCAAGATGCGTGCAAGATTGTCGTATGCAGGTAGTGCCGGATTCCTACCGGCTAAAAACCCCCCCGGCAACTCGTTTTTTCCACACTGGAACCCGCTCACGCATTTCTTTAGTGTGATGCCTTATCTACCGTCTATGATCTTTCTCTTTGGTTTCTATTATTCTTCGCACGATGTTGTATGTTGGTAGCCATTTTTCTTTTGACGCCATTAGGTTTCTCATCATTGTTGTAGTGGTGAGATCTTCTCCAGTCTCTCTAGTATATGTGCCTCGAAGTCCTTCCCAATTTGGGCATGCAAAAAGTGTGTGTTCTGCGTCATCTAGTTTTCCGCAGTAGTCACATACATTGGTATTGGTTCGATATAACTAGTTGCGGAAACGCCCATGGCCGGACAGTGCCTGGGTGATGTAATAATCGGTATTCCCCATGGTCTGCATTCCTGTTGCCCACTTTTCCTGCCATCGTTCGTATAGCCGATCTCTGGCTGCAGTTTTTCCGGCTCCATACTATCTTTGCACTCGCTTCTCGACTAGCAGCTCTATTGGTGGGACTCCTGCGATAACACCAACCCCTTCTGTAGATGTGGTCCTATACGCGCTGCTGATTCTGATGTTTACCAGCCTTTGAACCCTGGTAAGTTTGGCGAGCAGCTTCTTATTTTTAAGAGCCTTGCTCCAGACAGGAGCCGGATATAGCATAGCTGAGCTTACAATGGTTCCCAACAGCCGTCTTTTGGATGCTGCTGAACCGCCAATATTTGGCATCAGCCCTGACAGGGCTCCGATTGTCTTCTCCGCTTTTGTCGTGATATGTCCGATATGTGATGCAAAAGTTGACTTAGTATCCAGCCAGACCCCTAAACATTTGGTCTCGCGCATGGGTGTTATTTGATGATCTTGTATCTGGAATATTAATGGGGCGATTTTTCGCTTAGTTGTCAATAGTATCACCTCAGTTTTTTCTGGAGTCAGTTCTTGTCCATCCAAGCGACTATTCTTAAAATGCCGCTATTGGCCAGGTTCATAAGGTTCTCCTCCCCTGTAGCCGTTAGAGCAGGGGCTATGTCGTCAGCAAAGCCCACTATTTTAACGCCATATGGCATCTATGTCCTAAGTAGCCCATCGTATAAGACATTCCAGAGGGTAGGTCCCAGCACTGAGCCCTACGGCACACTGTTAATCTGGACAGTCCTCTTCTCCCCCTCTGCCTGCAGCACTATCTTCCTCTCGGATAGGTACGCTGCCATGATGCCGATTAGGTGTTCGTCGATGTGTCTAGATCGTGTTGTGTGGTACTATAAAAGATTAATTGTTCAGGTATCTAGATTTATTCACCAACGAATCAGTTAGCTAATTTTCGGATGATGGACGCTACCCACCATGCCTTTTAAGTTGCAAAATATCAAGGCCTTTATCCACCAACAACATAGCAAAATCAAACATTTTGTTGTTAGAGAACTATGCGTTTTCTAGTCTTAATTACAAACATTTTTTGTGTGGTACTCCAAATGATTAATTGTTCAGTTATCTAGATTTATTCACCAATATATCAGTTAGCTAATTTTCGGATGATGGACGCTACCCACAATGCCTTTTAAGTTGCAAAATATCAAGATCTTTATCCACCAACAACATAGCAAAATCAAGCATATTGCTGTTAGAGAACTATGCGTTTTCTGGTCTTAACTACAAACATTTTTTGTGAAGTACTCCAAATGATTAATAAATTGTTCAATTAACTAGATTGGTTACTCTAACAATTCTAATAAATGATCCGCTATTGTATATGTTCTCTACTGCTTCCAATTAGTCTCTTGATCAATCTTATTTTTAGATCTAAATAAGCGTCATGCTCCTCATTCTTCATTTCCTCTTGACACCTGTCATAAGTACCCACATTTCGATCTAATCTCACTTTTCCACTTGGCATCCTATTTCAACAGCCACAAACGTTGTTGTGTTCAGATTGGTGTGCAGGCACTTCTGTTTCAATTCCCGATCTTGATCCCATCAATCCCACTTCTGACGTTATAATCTGGTGGCCGTTTATTTTTAAGTTCTAAATAAAAATGAGGGCATCTTTTATAACACTTTATGCACACAAAAACTGGTACTGACTGGCTATGTACCGGCTCCTAACATCCATATACATATCTGTCTCATGTCCCCGTGTGGCAGCACTGTCCATACCTTCGAGTGATGGCGGGAAGTTTAAAGTTAAAATGTTTTTTTATTTTAGATTTGCGTAGGTACTGCTAGATTGGTTCCATAACTTTATCATCATAAACTACTCTAATAATTTATCTCTTACTATTAATTATTCTAATTAATTGAAATTTGAATATACATTTGACAGCTGTCATAATTTGACGTTTTCAAAAGCATCATGGTTGCCCCAACCTTTAAAGTTAACATCCCCATAACGTATGACGTGTCAGTCACTAAACACAGACATATTTCAGTCGTGTTTAGAGGAAAAAAAGCCACTATGCTACATTTGCATCTCACTAGCGGAACGTATACATCCCGCCGCCAGTCGCGCCCCCTAATATTTCGCGTAATGTTCGTCCTTGACGTGCTTTTAACATAACCCGTTACAAGCGATTAGGACGGCGTACGCAACGCACGATAATGGCGCGAAAAAATGAGTTTTTGTTTCGTGTTTTTACGACCGTATCGGGGAGTTTATTGCAGGTTTTTTGCGTTCCACTTACAGAATAGATGCGATGTTATTATACGCGTAGTAACATTTATGTGCGATGTTAAATAATTTTTCTTTTGCTATAGCCCGACTTTTATTAAGATATAATATTACTGGGACTGTCATAATAACTCTAAATTCCTCGTATGTATGTTGGTGACAGTTAACCATAAAATATCTTGAACTGTCAAACTTGACATAATTTTGACGTTTAATTTGACAGCATTTAATATAATTCTGCTGAAATTATTCCTGGAAATATCTCGAACATTTCGCGCAAATAGAGTAAAAAGAGCATACTGTAAACACCGTCATTCGATCACTTTAATCTGCCACGTCGCCATCGTAAAAGCAAATGTGCAAACGCCATGTTGAACACGACGAGCATTCGGAACGATCACCTATTTCAAGTATTTTATTGCTATGGAAATGAGTCGCCGGCGTAAGTATTAGGTGGAGGATGCCTCGTTGGTGTAAATAAAGCGAAAAGTAGGAGGAGGAAGAGTAGACCGATGCACGCGCTATGATATTACCATAAACAGCAACACTCGAAATTATCACGTCCGGAATAAACGTGGATTTATCTCCGTCAGGCGATGAAATTTTAATTTCTCCCGCGCCTCATCGTCGCTGGGTGTAAGGAACTGGAGGAAGACTTTTGAGGCTGGATTATTGTGTATTAGTCGCATAAATAATGTGGTTTTAAAGATATTCTTATTGCTCTCAATTAAAAGTATTGCCTTGAACTTACGATGGTTAAGCCATTGAGATCGAATAAAATTGATGGTTTTTACTACCACATTCATAACATTCTGGAGTCGAATGGACTTAGAACCCAAGTTCTGTTGGTGGATAATACAATGAAGGACTATCAAATCATCTTTTTGCACAATTAATTCAGTTGCTTTTACATACAAAATTCCGATGAAACCTTTACGTAAGCCGACCATAGAAGGTGCACCATCTGTGCAACTAATTTTGACCATGGCAAGCCAAAACTTGTGAATACCTTTTGAACTTCATTAAAAATGTCCTCTCCTGTAGTGGTTCTTTTAGCGGCTGTAAAGGAAGCAATTCCTCAGTTACAGTGAACTCTTTATCAACACCTCGAATAAATACAGCCAGTTGAGCTGTGTCCGACAAATCGGTGCTCTCGTCTAATGCTATGGAAAATAATTCAAAAAATGATTCGTCGGGCAACATCTTGACAAACTAATTTTTTCAAATTCATTTTTCTTTTCAGAACACAAAACACTCCAAACTTCTAACATACACTCCTTGATAAATTCTTCTTCCGCAAATGGTTTTAATGACTTTTCCAATTCTGAACTAACCATAAAGCTAGCTTTCACAGCATTATTAAGTTGTGTTCTTTGTTTATGAAACATTTACTGCTGTTTTCCCAAATTTACGGTAAGCTTCTGGATTTTGTCTTTTTTATTTGTCCTATCAGTGAGTGCAACATATGATGCTTAGTTGAGTAATGCCTCTTTATATTGAATTTTTTCATCGCTGAAATGGATTCATTACACAGCAAACAAATAGGCTTACCACTGTGCAAGATAAACAAGAAGTCTTCAGTCCATTTTTCTTGAAACTGGCGACCCTCTGCATCTACTTTTCGTTTCTTTCCACTAGACATCATTTTCGTTTACTTTTCGTTCGATAAACTTAATAACAAAATATACTTAGTAAGCACTCAACTTGCACACAAAGTAACAAAGCAAATTGACGGCACTAGCAGTTCGCTAGGATATCGTTTGTCGAAGTTATCACCTCGGTAGCTCAAATAGAACTAAACTAAAGTTCGGACCATGCACCCGCTTATATAGGCGAAATGAAGGAATGATCTAGAATCGTCTAGTGTAGTAGTAGTAGTCATCCGAGTCTCCAATGTGGCAATACAAACCTCTTTGCCTATTTGAACGTGAATTATGAATCTTAAAAATTACGATCGACTTGGGCTGATGATTAGCCACTAGGAGCAAGATATAACCGTAGAAAGTTGGGTTGGTGCGGCCATGCGGTTTATGCCAAATGTTCCAAAAATTTTATTGTTACATTATGAAGATAGTGTTCCTTACAGAACAGAAAACAAACATTTTCGAATGTTACTTCCGTTCAGATGTGAAAATCTATGGCCAGTGACAATATTCAATTCCAGAATGCATAGCTGCATGCTGGACAGCCATCTGCACGATGATATAGTACCGCTTCACAATAATACGGTGGTAAGAAGCTATGGAAGCTATGGCTTAACCATGTAGCGTAGCCAAATCTCCCGGAGTTTGGTAAGAAATTTGATTCACTTGTCATATCTGTTCGGATGATTGTTTTGGTTGCATTCCAGTAAAATCCAATGATAAAGACATGGATTTTCCGTCAACACTATCATCTACGAAAACATTTCTACGTTGTAGCTGGATTCTCGAAGCTCCTTATTAGCCTAGATCTTGCAAGATTAATAAGAGGATTCTAGAATCGGCTAAAACACATCAAGGTCAACCCTATTAAGATTCTATCAAGTCTATGTCAGTAGGATCAGATGGTCTATCCCTAAAAATGCTTCTTCTTTGTTGTCCATTTATTATTCTCGTAGTCACGCTCATTATCAATAGTTGTCTTCTAGAAAACTTCTTTCCGGACTGCTGGAAAACCAGTATCATCGTGCCATTGGCTAAAAGTAATCGGCCTACATCTTTTAACGACTTGCGTGCTATCTCTATTCTGCCGACATTATCTAAGGTTATCGAGAGGATTGTCGCCAGACAGGTGCGTGCGTGTGTAGAATGTCTCAAACACTGCTCGCATCATATGTATGCTGACGATACACAGCTATATTATTCGTTTCCTCCTGATTCTGTGGTCAGCGCTGTCACAAATATAAATACAGATCTGCAAACTATCGCTAAGGAGTCTCTCCCTTTTTATAAATAGCAGAATGTCTTAGGTGATGGTATTCGGTCGGGCTCTTGCCAGATCTAAAGTTCTGCCGAACATTGAAATATTTTTCGATGACGTTCTTCCTATTTCCGAGAGTGCCCGGTCCCCTTGATACACAGCTCCGGTTTAAACAGCATGTTTCACACCTAGTCAGCGGTGCGTTCTTCAAACTAAAAATCTTGTACAGCAGCAAGGAGTGTCTGAACTGTGATCTTAGGAAGCTATTGTGTCAATCATTAGTACTCTCTGCGTTTTTGTATTAATGTATACTACCCCTGCTTGGATAGTACTGATAGGCTTCGGGTGCAGCGTGTGCAGAACGCCTGCCTTAGGTTTATATACGGAATCCGCCGGCGTGAACACATCTCCCATACACTCGGGTGGGCCAAATGGCTGAATATGGAACGCAGAGCTGACTATTTCTCTACTATGCTTTATTTCAAAATAATCTTTTTCAAGATACCCAGCTACTTGTACCGAAAGTTGCTCTTTCGTTCGGATGTACACGCCCTGAATATCAGGACCAATGGTCTATTAACACCGCCAGTTCACCATCTTGAGCTATTCAAGCGGTCTTTCGCATATAACGCTGTTCGATTGTACAATACAATCCCAACTGCACTAAAGAACTTGGCTCCACCAGCATTGGCTTATCACGTTAGAAAACTATATTGCTGTCCGCCTGCCAAATCATGATCGCGAGCGTATGTATCTGCTTCTGCTTCGGTTCCCTATCTCGCCTTCTTCTTTTGTTTTTTTTTCTCTTCTATTCTTTACTCTTCTTCTATAAACATTGTTTCTTCTAGACACGAATTTATGTTAAGTTTTCTTTTAGGTTAAGTTTAGTTTAATTTCAATTTGCTTTTAAGTTCTTGTTGTCATGAAGCTGATCTCGGATCCTTTTGATGACACTTCTTTAGGAACTCTGACTGTACTTTTCGTCGTCAATAAAAAACTATTATTATTATTATTAATGAGGAAATTCAAGATTTTCTGTCACTTTAGAGGTTGACGCTAACGACTTCTTACTTGGCTTAATTCGTTGCGGTTCCAGCACCTCATCAACATATTTTCTCTGTTAATTTGTCACTATGTATTCACAGGTTTGCCCCAAATCATAAGACTTGTTCCATTTCTTCGTTATCTGGACCAATATCAGCTTCGAATTCTTACAGCTTTTCGCTCATCTTTTGAAGACGGTTTTCTCAACTGAGATCGAAAAACAGGTTCCATATATAACATATCTATGTTTTATCAACTGATGACCGCCCATTCGATTCGGCGACTACTTCAAACTGTTTCAAATAGGTCGGCCAAGATGTCTCCTCTTCAAGAGTTTAAGTTTCTCTTCTATAATTTTAAATCTATTTCCAATGAGCTCTTCCAGGGCTTCTACCTTTTTAGAATTTATTTTAATGTTATTTATTACTTCCTCTTTCAATGCTATAAGATGTTCTTCCATTTCGTGAGAATTTCCCTTTATTTCTGCCAAATAAAAAATCTGGATTTTTGTCTTCCAAAAGTAATGCAACTTGCAGTCCTTCTCTTCTAATTTCCGTTTTAAGTCGGACACTTTTAAGTCTCTTAAGACACTTTTTTCTTAGCCATCCTTTTATTTACTTGACCAAAGTAGATAACCCCAAAGTAGATCTTACACCAACTGTAATGCGCTTCGTTACAATTCAAGTATAACTACAACTAACTAATTAACCAAAAATGACTAACTAAGAAAGTGCCACCAAGAAAATCCCACCGTCTTGCTTCCCCCACCACCGCTAACCACAAGCCAACACTTTTCATGTTTGACAGCTGTGTACAGTCCCGTTTTATGTAATTATCTGCAACTGTAACATGAATATGACAAAGCACGATTGATTTAAATACTGGTGCGCTTATTTTTTGTCAATGAATGTATGTACATGACCAACCGACAGAGCTATGGTGCTATCCAGTGCTATGACTTTGCTGGTTTTCTAACACATCCTACTGACTG
>SMLS01048096.1:0-12664 GCA_004785975.1 Popillia japonica | reverse complement strand
TCCTCTAACCCTTTAACAAAGTTATCCCTCAATGCATCATCAAGAAAGGTTCCATATTGACAATCTTTTGACAACTGTTTTAAACGAATAATAAACTGAGCTACGGTCTCTCCTGATTCTTGCAAACATTTGTTGAAGCGAAACCTTTCCGCTATTATTGACTTCTTAGGGACGTAATGATTCTTTAAAACTTTTACGATATCCATATATGACTTGCTAATTGGCAACTCAGGTGCCAATAAATTTTTTAACGTGACATAGGTATCCATGCCTATTAGTGTTAATAAGACCGACATTCGAACCGCTGTTCTGTACATTCTAAATATGTTTCAATGTCGATATCGGACGACTTAAACGGTTGCATTGATCCTATTAATAACCTATCACACGCCATTTTTCAATTTTTCGAACTTTTATGATTACATACACAATTGCTTTTTTTTGTATCCTCGTTGCAATCATTACCGCATCAGAATGACAAAAACCAAAGAGTTGGGCATTGATTTAAGAAAGAAAATTTTGGAATTACATGAGAAAGGTTTTGGGTATAAAAAATTAGTCACAACCTTTGTGTGAACCAAAATACTGTGACAAGTATTGTGTAAAAACTTCGAAAGCATATATAATTCAAAATATAAGTGGTACAGGACGGAAGGACAAAACTACAGCAAGATTAGACTCAATGATAGTTAGAGACGTGCAAAAGAGACGTCGAATATCTGCACCAAAAATAGCAGCTGACATAAACACCTCATTTGGAGTTAAAATTTCAATTCAAACCGTGCGCTAGCGTATAAAAGATACTAGATTTAAGAGATATAGTGCGCTCACTACGCTTTTTTTATCACAAAAGTACAAAAACAGAAGACTTCAGTGGCCGCGAGAAAAAGCAACATGAACCGTAGAACAGTGGAAGCAGATAAGTTCGCCAAAATTGTGTTATCTGGTTCTGATGGACTCATAAGGACTTGGAGAAAGCAAAGAGAACGATATAAGATTCCGTCTTATATCATCCTACAATAAAATGTGGTGAAGGTAAGATTCACCACTAGTTAAAATGAACAATTTCGTCCTTTAATAATCTAAGTTTTTTATTCACAAAAGTGTATGAAAACTGCTGATGTGGGAGTGTATGTGTCATGTTATGGAGTTAATAGAGAGGGAGAAAATTAAATTTCATTAACGGCATAATGAATGAAGAAATGTATAAAAATATATTACAAACCAACTTCATCCTTAGTGCTGATATGATGGAACTCACCGATTCGTATACACTTCAGCATGAAGGATATCTGAAGCCCACAATCAAATTGATCACTGACTGGCTTCAAGATAATCTTATACGAGTTCTCGATTGGCCGGCTCAGTCACCGGGCCTTAATCCGATTGAGTACTTGTGGGCTCATTTGAGAAAGAAAGTTGATAAGCAAAAACCGAGTAGTGATTCAAATTTGAACGATATTGCTAATAACAAATGGCATAAAATTTTACTTGAATATACCAAAAAATTGGTGGAGTCAATGCCTCAGAAATGCCAGGCTGTCAGAGCGGTAATAGCCGGTCGTATTAGATATTAAACTGGGATGTGAATATTTAGTTGCGTTCAAAATATAAATATGAACTATTTTGTTTCTATTGTTATCAAAACTTACCCTTAGGGAAATAAATTGTTAGTTTCTTGTTACGCTATGTTACAAAGGAATCAATATATATTTTTTGTTTTTACTTGACTTTATTCAAAATTTGGTTTTTCTTAAAATTGCGAGCAGAAAGCTGGGGTGTGAATAATTGTGTTACATTGTATATATGTATATACTTAAGCATATTGATTAATATGCAAACTTTTTTACTTTACTACTTTTTGTATGTGAAATTAGTTTTATACTTATCACAATAAAACAAATTCTTTTGTATATATAACTAATAAAGGATAATGGAAAGGTGAATAGTTTTCTTAGAAATTAGGTATTGAAAAGCAGTAGAACAAAGCAGAAGCTAAAGTCAATCACTGAAGCAATAACTAAGTTTCATCTGTACATATAATCAAATTATAGATCCTGTGGTAACTTTCAAAGCGAATATCGAGGTAATTAAATAATTAAGCATTGTACTCGCAAGTTTAATGAGAAAGATAAAATCTTTGTGTTTAAATTCTAAAGTGCTCCAAAGAACAAGAAATACAAAGTTAGATATAAACTATTGGAGTATGATTTATGTAATTGAAAATGTAGTTTAATTAATTTTAATATATTTTTATATTATAATAGCAAGTATTTTTTTGTTTTTATCCTTAAAATCGCGAACAATTTCAAAGTTCTTCGATGTAGTGATGGTTTAAAACAAAATTATATACGATATTGGTATCCCTATGTGCATACATACATACATATACAGATTGTAGTAGCTTTTATGGCTTAGTAGTCTGTCTACCAAAACTCTTATTAAGATAGAGCTTTTCACCAATTTTTATGAGGGTAGTAAGTTAGATTTATTAGTTATTTATTAGATTCGTCGATTTTCTATCTCTTGTTACATCACTCATTATAAGGATCAAGATATTTTAATGTTTTCATACGTTGTTGAGGTTATACATAAATATGATGGTATGATTTTTGAAAATACATAAGTCCAAATTTATAAGCTGCAGAAATAATACATTATACCCACCGATAAATTGATTCTAATTACCTGTCGGTCAAAATGGTTTCCACGGTTTCTTGTTTCTACCGCTAATGAAGCTCGTTTGAGTTGATTATCAAGTTTCTATATAGATGAAATCTATATAGCTATATACACACAGGATGGCGCATTAGTGCGTGGAACCGCGATATATCCGACATTATAAAAGTTATTAAAAGAAATATTGAGAAAAAGTGTAGGTATTCTCAAGCTTCATATCTCAAAATTAGTTGCATATATAGCTACCAACTTATGTTTTTTTATGTAATGCTATACTTTTTTTTTGCATTTTCAATATCTGCCTACTTTTAGGAGTCTCTTCATACAGGGTTTGCTGGATCTATACCGAGTATTTCAAAAGTTTTGACTATTTTTACATCTAAAATAAGGTGTATTTAAAATGTTAGTTCCGGTAAGAATAAAAATATACGACTTTTTTCACACCATCACATGGTTTGGCTGCGTCTTCTATTTTTGCTGGTTTGACAATTGAACAAAAAGAAAATTTCTTGTAGACAAGGTGAGTCAACATTCGGGTCCTTAATTCTTTTATGAAATTTAAATGTAACAACCTATATTTTTATGACATTTCGATAGATATTTATCGGCTCTTTCGTTTTTGTGAACAATTTCCTATACCTAATTCCTTCGGTTTAGAAGATATTTCAAACTTAAAATGACAAATTGCGTTATTATTTGTAACCGGGCTTAAATATTTTGTTTTTTAGCACGTAGAAGTAGCAGGTAGAAGTCGATCAATATGTGGTGGTTTTGGCCGGCCATACCACATTCAGTTAGGTACACCAAGAGTTGTTGAACAAAGATTTTCCCCGTAGTGTTGCATTTTGCAAATGGGCTCAACAACAAATTTATGATCGGATAGATTTCGTTGAACGTCTCGAGATGAAGCAACATTTCACAAAAATGGAAACGTGAATAAACAGAACTTTCGTTATTATTTTACCGACAATCCTCATATCACACAAGATATACCATAAACTAGGTGGTCTTCTGCACGTTTAGGGTGGCATAGTTGGAAATTATGTTATTGGATCACATTTCTTTGATGGACGACTAAATAGTCAAATTTATTTGCCTTTTTCAGAACTGTTACAATTATATTTAGAAAATGTACATCTGAACATACGTCAAAGAATGTGATTTTTAGACAATGGGGCTCTGGTACATAACACTGCATTAATCCATAATCATTTTAACACAAAATTTTGCGTTTCGTAGTATTGATGCAGAACTATTAGTCGATCGTTTGAATTACAACTGCAACACTGTATTGACGTTATACGAAATATCTTCTAAATCCAAGGGGTTAGGTACAGGGAATGGTTAACAAAAACGAAAGAGCTGATAAGTATGTAGTAAAATGTCATAAAAAAATATAGAATGTTCCATTTAAATTTCAGCTTGTATACAAGAAGTTTTCTTTTTGTTCAATTCTCGAACCAACAAAAATAGAAGACGTAGGCAAACCATGTAATTTATTGTTGCGAAAAAGGTCGTATTGTTTTGTTACCGGAACTAACATTCTGAATACACCTTATTTTAGAGGTAAAAATAGTCATAACTTTTGAAACACTCGGTATAGATCCAGCAAACTCTATATGAAAAGGCTGGCACGTCGTTATAAATCACCCTGTTTATGTGCAAGATAATTGTAAGATATGAAACTTGAGAATACCTCTCCTTTTTCAATAATTTTTGTTAATAACTTTGATTATGTCGGTTATATAGAGCTTACACGCAATAAGCCACGTGGGCGCTTCTAATGGTCTGATAAATAGTTATAACAGCCACATGCTCAATAAACGGTCTGTGTACTAATTAGTTTTCAGGTAATATAAAGAAGCGTTTCATATTGTAAAGGTTTTATGAAGTTTAATATTTTAGCCCAGGTTGTGTTTTGCTATAAATATTCTATTAATTTTGACCTATCTTCTTTTATTGGTAATGAACGCGTTTAATTTATTTTTTATTATACCTGCATCATAATGTTGGTATCTCGAACGCATTTGCGTGCGAAAACGGGCCATTAAAACACCGGGGTGTTTTAAAGTCGTCTAGGCAACAAAATATGTACTGTCATTACATATGAGAGTAATGACAGTCATCGCGCCACAATAGCATCAATGTTTCGTCCACAGGGTGGTAATTCTTCTTTGTCATCCAAGCTAATAATTTCTGATATTGTTTATAATATAAATTTTTTGATTTTTGTGGAATTAATTTCAATTCGGCTTGCTCAGCTAATTGTTCAACTTCCGAAGAAATCTCTCCACTCATATTGTCCATTCTAAATTCACAAAATTTGATATAAATGTCATAGCAACCAATCAACAATTATTGCTAACCGTTTCTATGTTCATTATTAAAAATTAGAACCACATGCTACTTTGTAAAATGCGCCAATCCTTCTATTCTTTTTGTTATTTTCGCATTGTAGTGCAGGTATAATAAAAAATAGCGTATAATACGCGTGTATAAGTGCCTTTAAAGCACTTGCGCCAACGGGTCGCACGTGCTTACTTATACACTTGTATTATAATATACTATTTGCAAGACTACCGTCACAGGAAATCGTAATTTTTAATTTAATTTTGTTTTAAACCTATGTCACTCACGTTTAAAATGTTCCTATCTAGTCAGATTTGGGAATGACAACTATGACAAATAAGCTAAAGTATAGCTATAGTTACGTGATACCGAATATATTGCATTATTGATGATGTATGGATATGGATATAGGTGAAGGATTTAAAGTAACGTTTGTATTTCATGTAATGATTCATATAATCATTTAAAAAGTTTTACTATAGTTTAGGCAGATACCTTTAAAAACAATAATTTATCTGTATAAAATATTTTGGAAGTAGAAAAAGTTTATCAGGATAAGTTAGTAAGTAAACTATGACAAACTCTTTACTTGATATGAAGGCACTATACATATAAACCTGTCAATGCATACGACCAGTTTATGACTCGTTAGACAATGGGACCAGGCTGTATAAGAATCACAGCATATCTAGAACTGGAAACTGCTTATTTGGTATTGAAAAAAGTTCACTTGGTTGTGGAAACGGGATCGCCCGATATAGGAAAGAGTTTATCCGTACTGTTTGACTAGAAATATGCAGTTGCCGAAATACTTACCTAGCGCTTGTAGTGTTAGAGTGTTGTTGGAGAACATTTTTGAGAAGATTTATCAAGAAGCCACAGTTCCAGTCCAAACCTCCAAAAAATATGCAATGTGAAAAAGTCATAATGCGTTTAAAAATAAACGAAGAGGTAATGACGTTATTCAATCGACTTTCATATACTGCTTACACAGTAAGAGTTGCAGCAGTAATCAACGTGCATTTAGTATTGTCCACACCAATGCTCGTGAGACGGGCGCAAATACGCATTTTCGTTAAGAAACGAGACAGGTATAAAAGTATACTAAGCTTACTTACAAATATTGTTCTCGTTCGCTATAGGCTTTTCAACTCAACGTACCATGTAATGAATTCAGTAGATATTTTTAGAACGATCAGTAGCAAGTTACGTCATATGTGCGTAATAATACGTCATATTTTCTGCGCAAGATGGTCTCACGAGCGTTGGCATTGACATAAGAACATGCACGTAAATCAAGAGAAGGAAAACGGATATGAACTATTGGAGAGTCTACAATTTGTGTGAGTATATCACTCTGATTGGTAAAAATGTGATAGCTACTTGGAAGAGATTTATTTAAAACGATGGACGCTAACAACAGAATGTTGTTTAATTTGGTTGTTTTGTCTACGCATTAGTACCGATATGCGCTTGCAAACTCAGCGTTAATCATTTTAATTTCTTCTTTTACCTGGTTAGTACATTTGTTCGGAACATTCTAAAATTTAGTCATTGGAGAACCTTACTTACTGTAGATCTATGGAAATCATTATTGATTGAGTATATTAAATGGTAAGGTGACATCTAAAAACATGAAGGTAAATTCGGTTCATAAAAGTACAGTACCTAGTTGTTTTATTATTTATATGCGTTCGGAATTTACGTGTTCTCGACGCCTGTGCTATTAAAAAAATAGTATTTTGTAACATGATTCGTACTACTTTGATATTGCATTTCAAGTTTGTAAACTGCGAGTGAAAAACATTGATGGAATCAGATACTGATGATTTTCATTAATACATAGGTACTTGTATTTTATATGGCTCTGTAGCACTTAGAATTAGTACAAGAAGAGGAGATAGTGAATAAATAATAATAAAGCAAGGGAAACATGTCGAAAGATAAGAAGCAACAAAGCTGTGGGCTATGTTTGCCAAATCAGGGATAGAAGGGCGTTGAAGAAAGTGTTAAATAGTGCTATAACTATGTAGAAAATCGATATACAGTGGACTGCGTTAGAGGATTTGCGGTTATGACTAGTGGAACTACACATCAGTGCAAAAATTTCAAATTGTTATATAAATAAAATCAAATTTGCAATTAAATCATATAGTGTCTGTTTAGAGCTATGTCTACCTCTATATGTTAATATGATTAAACGATTGTGTATGCACATATTTCATCTCACTTATGGTATTACATTTAAAAAATAATTATTTATAATACAAGATGTACAATAACTACTGATAATTAATTACTTACAAACCAAAACCAGTGCAAACATTTTTAAAACTACTATAATTTATTCATATATTTATGAACACAAACTTTCAAAAGCTTTCTCTAGTAGACGACAAATCAATGAATCAAACTGACTTTCTTAACAAAACTTTTAAAAATGTTAACCGAATGCGAAACACTTTTTGCGGCAATATATTACTGAGTTTTAATGTATTCTAGACCATCAAAATTTTGCTTTTTACGAAACAAAAGTAGGCAGTTAGCAGTCGTGAGAAAAATGGTCTTAATTTTTGAACAAAGTAAAGTTTACAGGAAGCAGTAGCTATGAAAAATAATTTTCTACCATTCTCTTTAACAAACGCTTTTACAAAAAAGGTACGAGGATTATATTCCATATTTTATCTTTACGGCTTGGTTTTAAGCTGTGTAATTTTAGCTTATGTGATAATAACTTGTGCATAGTACTGAGATTTTCATAATATAAATATGCATGTACTTGTAAATTTAGAAAGAATTGGAATGAGTTAGTTCTAGTTAGTTATATAATTGCAGTGATATATCGTTCAATAATCATTATGAAATGTAATTTGAGTTTTAGGGAAAATGTAAAGAATGGGAGTTACATCTCATATTTAACCTTTATAGTTTTTTTTTGTAAATTTCCTAATTTTAGTTTAAGCAAGTGCAAGGGTTATCTGAAATGTTTCGAGAATTGGCAAAGGATGGCGCACAAAGGTTGAAGTGGATTTATTGGTCGGCAACGGCAACTTTTTTTATAGTAACTGTCAAAATTTCAAACATCTACTGTCAATAGTTAATGTTTAAGAGTGAGTTTTGTGTCGCAATTAAAGCCAATTAGCAAAACTGGATAAAATCGAATTTCGTGTATTGATAACTTCTCGCTGTCTGGGAAATTGGCCACTGAAATTCGAAATATTTTGCTAGAGGTTCATGGCGGATCTACTCTATTACTTTCGACCATCATGTTTTGGGTGAGCCAGTTCAAACGTGGCCGCAGAAGCACAAGTGACGAACCACGTAGTAGACGCCAAAAATCCGCTACCAACGATGAAATGGTCGATAAGATGATCTCGTATTAGCCTATCGCCGATTGAAGCTGAAAGAGATGCCAGACCCCAGGCATCACGCAAGAAATCGCTGGTCATACCCTACTCGAAATTTTGAGTATGAAAAAGCTTTCGGCGCGATGGGTACCGCGGTTACTCATACCGGAGCAAACACGAATTCGGGTGACCGTTTCGGAGAAATGTCTAGCCAGCTTTCAATGCAATCCAAGGAATTTCTTCAAGTGTTTCATAAACGTGAATAAGATTTGGATGCACCACTACATACTGGTGATCAAGGAACAGTGGAACCGGTAGACTTTTCAGGGCAAATCGACTCCGAAGATAGCGAAAACCGTTCAATCGGCTGGGAAGGTCATGGCGACCATCAGCGACTATCTGCAGAAGGGAATGATCAACACAGGGAACTAATACAGTGATTTATTGACCCGATTGGATGTAGTGTTGAAGGAGAAACGGTCGCGTTTGCGGCGGAAAAAGTGCTTTTCCACCACGAGAATGCACCGGCTCATTAATCCTGCATCATCGTGTCCAAATTGAATGATTTACCCTATGAATAAGTCTCTCATCCTCCATATTTATAATACCTAGTCCCCAGTGACTTTTTCCTATTTCCAAATCTGAAGAAATTATTGGCAGGAAACAGATTTGCCCCACACGAGTAGGTCATCTCCACTACAGATGGCTATTTTGCAGACCTCCAAATATTCTACTTTTCAGACGGCAAGAAGAGATTAGAGCACCGTTTGAAAAAGTGTAGTAATTTTCAAGGAAGCATCGAAAAATGAAAATAAAACCCACACCAATACCGTGTTTTTCTTGTCGATTCCCGAAATATTTCAGGTCATTCTCGTACGATGTTAATATTCTAATTTAATATATTGGTATTACTTTATCTATCATGCTATTCGTATTAAGGTCGTGTACAAAAACATGCGTTTACATTATTCAGGGTGTAATTCTCTAAGTTAGACGGGAGGTGGCCGTATTACTGATGTAATCTCATTAACCTTCATGATACCCTGTTGGACTATAAATACAAAATTAGGTTATACGGGTATGTATTATACGTATATGAACGATTATACTCCTAGTTAAATATGAGCACACGTTTCAAACATGTTCGATACTGGAGCCAGAGTGCTGAATAGAGCGAATTTCAGAACGAATGTTTAGTGAAAATTTGCACTGCAGGCGTTCTTTTTTTAATTTATGCGAATACATCATATAACATGCTACGTACGAATTTTGACTTTTTTCATTTTTGCCGGATGTAGATATAAAATCTACGTTGCTTGCCACAACTATATTGACTATATTGAGAAGTGTAGGATATCAGTAGTACTAGAATTACAAATGGCTTAATGTAGAACTAAAGATTGAATTTTGGCGGTGGGGTGACGGTTTGTCAATGGGTGAGAGAAAGCACTAGCAAAGGAGGACAGATTATGACGATGTAAATATATAGAACATCTCACAATTACATATACATATGTTAAGGGTCTAACGGAGCTTTACGTGCCAAAAAAGAAACAGTTGTTTTGACCTATCTACATACAAGAGTCCTGGTGGTTTAAATTCACATAACATCAGTGCGTGGTTTAGATACAGCGTTGACATATATTCACATGCCCATTATACATAAAAGGTGGGTATGGTTTATGTGAGTGTAGAACACATTATTCTCTTGGAATCCAGAAGATACGTGAATAGAAGTGTATATCTAAGTTGAGTAAACAATATAATAATGATAGATTTGGTGGCTGTATGGACGAAAACCTTGATTCCAGATCTTGTACCATGCAAATGTAGAAGAACAGATCACTTCCTCACACGGTTCCTATCAGGACATGGGCATTTCCACTTATATCTCCAGACATTGCGGAAAGCAATGCATGTCTCCAATGCGGTGTTACCGATACGCCAGATCACGCAATAATAGCTTGCGGCAGATGGGGTAAAGAAAGGAGGGAATTAGAGAGTAGAATTAGGAAAGAGGTAGATCAGAATAACATCATTAAAACAATGATTGAATCTGAGCAAAATTGGACGAAAATACGAGCATTAATAGTTAAGTCTTTGCGAGAGTTATAACAAAGAACCAGAACCAACGCATATACAATAGAACAGGGGGAAGGAAGAGTTATTACACCATAAGAGGAACACCCGAACACCTAATGCTCATTATGTGAGGGAAGGGAGAAATAGCGAAAGATAGCCCAATCGCCCTTGAAGAAAAGTCCAAGATGACCGAGGTAGCGAGGGTAATAAAGCGTAATAAGATTGTAAGCTATTATATTCGCTATTGTTTTCCAGAATCATTGGCTTTCAGACATACATAATACGCAAAACTAACGTTAATCTGAGAAAATTAACTATTTGCTTTTTTCTAAGTGATTTTGTGTATTATCGCTGCTGAACCTTTTTTGTTACTTACAACCGCATCTTATATAATAATTAATATTTTTCCAGAAATTATTATATAATTTCTGGAAAAAATATCGTGGTTCCAAATCTATATATGTAAAGCGAAAAGGCGCATAGAGGCTGTCTACAAAATAAAATCCCAATGCAGGCTACTGATATTAGAATAAAGAAACACGAGAGGTACGCAAGATTAAACAGAATGGAGCAATCAGTGGTGGCAGAACACATGCACCTGTCACATAATTCAAAAAGGTAAAGTGATAACTACCTCCAAGAACTACGGAGGAAGACAGGGAAGCCATAGAGGTAGAGAAGAATAAAACCGTCAACTGGGAAGAAAGGTACCACCTCAGCTCTATGTGGTAGACCCAACTAGGAAAAACCTTCACGGCCAATGGAACAGAAATTTCATGGTTGGATGCACCAAGGGCGAACATGACAAGAATATGAGAACGGTCAGTATGAACAGTAACATGTCGAAAATGTTGACCCAACACCAACCCCGGAATTAAAATTTGTTTTTTTGTTAATAATTTGCTGTTTTATGGTATGAAGAATATATACTGCGGTCGCTTACTCTGGAAAATGTGTGATTGTAAATAGATACTAATGTAAAAAATATATTCTTGAATTAACCTGTCTATCGCAGCTTAATATACAGTAGCTGCAAACTTTTTTCAAAATAGTCGAAATACGGAAAGAAAAATAATAAATACTTGGTATTTGTGAAGCGATTCATTTCTTTCAAATACGCTCTTATTCGTTGCAAACAGCTCAAGTGCTTACTGTTCTGCACACCTATATTATACCTATGTATATGTTCATCTTGAAATATTGATCTATTGCCAAATGTGACTGAGCTATTTTTACTTTGTCTATATAAATGTATTGTCTTAGCTAATAATGCGGTAGATTGATCCCCTTTTATAAACTTAACTTTACTTAAACATGAATAATCGGTTTATAGCACTAAAGGTTAAATAACTTAATTATTTAATAATACAAAGTGCAGCTGGATATTAAGTTCCAAGATGGCGTTGTCAATTTGCAACACGATTAAAATTCATTGATACAGTAATTATTTAATATTTTTCATCGAAAACATTTCCTCATTCTTTCTCTTCGAGGGGAAAGAAATGCAATATTAATGAAAAGTACGCTCTTGCGTTTCTCTAATGCTTTAAGTTTTCGCGTATTAATTGAGTCAACCAATTTGGGATAATGATTCTGTCAAGTTGTGGAAATTTATTCCCATACTTTTTTAGGTAATCTAATTTAGTTCATCGGAAGATTTTTTTCTCTTCGTTCGCAGTAGAGAAACCCAGATATCCGGTATATTTAAAATTCTAATTGTATTTTATATTTTTTTCTCTCAATTGATGTATTTTGTAATAACTTTTACTCTGATAAAAATAGGTAATTTAAGTTCATGTAACTTGCATGTTTAGACGTAATGTTACAGTTGTATAATATGTATAATAAATATAGGTACGGAATTTTGACGTTACATACATACATGAATATTCAATCATTTATGCATAACACATATGGAAAATGTTTTTTTTTCAAGATTCTGACTATGTAAGCTTTGGTGGAGTAAATCGTAAGGCATTAGTTGGCGATGATTTTTTCTTCAACCTTTCAGGAAGATAATTTAAAAATAATTGATATGGAATCAAAATCTAATGTAAATCAGCGCGAAATATTTAAATATAAGAAAATATTTAATGGTCACAAAGTATACTCAATTCTGTAAATACAGTTTTAAGCAAATGTAATAAACTTAATATTAAATATCAGAGATCTACAGCTATGTGGGATTATTTTATGAAATATATGCA
>SMLS01048078.1:0-10289 GCA_004785975.1 Popillia japonica | reverse complement strand
GAGGGAATTCTTCAAGAGCAATGTTCAGAACTAATCAAAAGAAGCAGCAACATTCGTACTAACTGCTTGGTGAAGGAAATTCTCGGTAGAACACTAATTTTGGATGCTAGAAGTCTAGGACTATGTAAAACTACCAAAACTCTAAAGATTTAGTGTTTTTTGAGCCTATAAATGCAACATGTTGACATAATATTTGTATGACATGTACTTCTACTCACATTTTAATACAAAAACTGCAATTGTTTCGAATACCAAAAACGTGCCAGCCTTCTAAACCACCTACCATTGATAAGACGAGAGATATGAACATTCTGATCTTCGAGAGGAGTGGCTCCATTCATAAAAACAAATTCTCGCATCTCTTCAACAATATTTCACATCTCTTTTTACAAATATGAAGCTCATAATTATCATCTGCGGTCCTTTACATCTCCTTCACATGCTTCACCTTTTACCCGCCAGATTTACAGTTATACTGCAAAGCTAAATCGTAAAATTATAATACAATGCGACGTTTCAATTAATTTTTGTTGTTTTTGTTATCCTGCCTGCATGTTGAGTTACGTAAGCGTCGAGAAAGAAAGTGCTTATACAGGCAGATGCGAAGACAAAGGAAAAAAAGTGGAGACAAGCTTTTGAATATGGATACCAGTTGTACACCTACGGGACTGTACGGACCGCTGACTGGCTTTCTTTGGATCCTCAAACAGTACCGCCTCACGTAATATTTGTAAACACGAAATTTACATAAACAAAATTGTCAGCGTTCGCAGGGTCACATCGGCTCTTGTATAGGTATTATAAATTTTTTCTCAAGTTTTTTTTACACAGTCAAATTAGTTGCGTCGTCTGTTTACGAGAAAAAAATATGACATATTTGGGTGAATATATTATCTTGTCTAGAATAAGGAGGTGATAGTTAAAATGCAAAGCTTGGCGCTTAAAAACAAGCGGTCGTTTTGGAAAAGTAGGTTACTGTATTATTTCGTTTGCTTTTGTGCCTATGTATAAAAATAAGTTTCGTAATAAGTTATGTCGCCGTTAAGTATGCGTATGTGTAATATACATAAATAAATTTTCTTAAATAAGAGAAGAAAGAATATTTGGAAAGATTACAGATAATATACGATTTAATTTAAGGTTGCGCAAGTTCGAATGTAAAATAGATTTAATCCAACAAACTATAGCCTTCGCAGGAAAAAGAACTTTATAGCAAAATGAATATCTACCACCCACAGGTTTCATCAGAAAAACCTTTAGACATTGCGGTAGATCAAAGCTTTATTTGTACCTATAGGTGAAAATATCATTGGTGTACACATTCAGTTTGATGGAGGTAGATGCTAGAATTTTGAACACAGTATAGAGCCCTGCGGAACCCCAGCAAAGATGTGCATTCGATCAAAGGGGTGGGAGGTGTGGATTTTTTTTAATATGTTATTGAGCAAGTAGGGAGGCATGAGTGTAAGCAAATATTTTTTCAAAATATTTGACGACACTTTAGATGATGAAGGTCTCACAATCTTGCAAGAATGATTGATTCTGCCATTTTGGAGCACGCAGGAGGCTCGTGAAGCTTGAGAATATAGGAAAAAATAAGGTAGGTAGCAGTAGTGTTTCTGTCGAAAATATGGCAGTTTGCAAACATTTGAGAAGAAATATCTGGAAAATCAAGGATTTCCACTGATCTTGAGACTAAGGGAACTTAAAATATATCATTCTTGTTTTTATTTTCAATCAAGTATGTCTACAAAATTTTGGTAGGACATCATTTTTGAAAGTGATCTATCAGGCTGTGCTGAACGTCCAGAAAACTAGAACTATCGAAGGTTTCACAGTCTTGCAAGAATGATCGATTCTGCCATTTTGGAGCATGCTGGAGGCTTGTGAAGCTTGAGGATATAGAGAAAATTAAGCTAGCTGTAGTGTTTCTGTGGAAAATATAGCAGTTTGCAAGTATTTGAGAAGAAATATCTGGAAAATCAAGGATTTCCACTGATCTTGAGACTAAGGGAACTAAAAATATATCTTTCTTGTTTTTATTTTCAATCAAGATGTCTACAAAATTTTGGTAGGACATCATTTTTGAAAGTGATCTGTCAGGGTGTGCTGAACGTCCAGAAAACTAGAACTATCGAACCTTTCACAGTCTTGCAAGAACGACTGATTCTGCCATTTTGGAGCATGCAGGACGTTTGTGAAGTTTGAGGAGATAGGATATATTCTCCCAGGTGTTTTCTTGCAAAACTGAATGGGGTAGCTCAGGAATCAAATCTTTTCCTAAATATTGTTTTGAAATCACAAAATAAAAGTACTTTTTGGTGACATCTTAAAGAACAGTGAATTAAGTTTAAAGCCTGTACGAGTTCTTACCTTTGATGCAGCGAGAATGTACATAGTAAGTTTACTAGATTAATTGCCTTTATCCCGATGCTGTTTTAGAGGAAAGCCTTGACTTCTTATTTTTGATCTCCATTTCTGAATTTGCTGTTAGAGAAGTCAAAAAAGCAGATTATGGTCTGGTGTATAATTAGTCATTCCTATAATACAGCTACCAGTTCTGGAAGGTTAAAGACTAATGTTATCAAAGCTACATAATCTTCTGCTTTATATCATTTATCAAAGCTACTGGCATATGGAAGTATGTAGCGGTAAATCCTAGTATTAATCACGTATACATATTTCAACACATTTTATCTCCATCTTTCTTTCTCATGTCCTATTTTAGTAAAAAAAAAGAAACCATCACGAACATTTTGGAACATATATGAGAAGATATAAAAAAATAGCATCTAAAATCTTTACGATTTTTTTTCTCTTCTCCTTGTTACCACATCAACCCATATACCATCTTTGGTATGCGTACACATTCATAAACACACAAATGTTTTAGTAATGTAGCAGGACCGTTGTCTTGGTTTATTAAAACAAGTTCTACTAAATCATTGATAAAGACGTACGCGACAGATACACTCGGGGTCTCAGAGAGGTAAAACCCATAAAAAAAGGAGATGCGTCCGTAGAAGAATGATCCTAAAACGAGGGGGGAATAAGTAGTAGAGAGATTAGATATGAATATGAGTGAGGAGACATAAAGGAATTTCGTCATTTTCACTTTTCCAACGAGCGTATGTATACATTGAAGACGACGTAGTAAGCCGTGTTCTCTCCTCTTCGTCTCTTTTATTTCGCCGTTAGTCGTCTTCGTCTGGGCCGTGAGAGCGCGCTGCTCAAAACAGTCCAACATCCTCATCGCCGACTTGGATAATAATATTTGGGAACGAGGTTGTTAACCTATTTACAGTAATTACAGAGAAATCCATTGTACTATGAGCGATGCATGAATTGTGTCTTTGCTAAACTTCCAGAACGATGATGTTAACGGAAGAGGTTATGTAAAAGCTACCGGATCTTTAAAGTTGTGAAATATTCGACGCTTTTTTTCTATTTTCTATCATAATACGGGAAGTTACAAGCAATAAAATCGAGGAGGCATATGAATGGAATTTTGTTTGTAGGAGATTTAAAATTTAAAAACGAGTTCGCTGTGAAAACACTTGCAAATATTTAAAATAGAGGAATAGAACAATTATGGACGAGACGTTATAAATGTCAAACTAAGCTTCCTGATATATTACTGTTTTAGTTCAGGCTACTTTCCTGAACATACAGCAAACCTTTTACACAATAATCACAGTACGAAAAGCACAATACTACTCTGGGAAGTAATTAATACAGGATAAAAAGAATAATGGCTCTGAATTGCATAATTGCGGCACACCTTATGAAAGAATGCATTTACTACTGAAACAAAATGACAAGCAGACATGTATGATGATTTGGTCGTTACTATAACAATGACTAAACAATAGTAGTAGGATAAAAGCAGTATCAATCTAGTGCTAACAATTTTACGTCAGTAGAAATTTTTGTAGTATTAGCAGTTTCTTCTGTAGTTACAATAATTTATTTATTCTACAACTTTGCTTTAGTGGTAATTATTTGATTCAATTATTCAATTAGCTACTTGAAATAACGATAGGCCGGGCCATATTTTCAATGAGTTGAAGAGCATACAGGAAAAGATCTAAATTTCAACAAACTTTTGGGTTTCATTTTTACAGGCTGCTGCCACGTCAATTACCATAACTACCAAGAGGGAAAGCCACTGCATTTAAATGTTTTTCTTATCAGGCGGTAGCTCAATTCTCATCAAAGTAATCTCCAGGTGGATACTAATAAATTTCGTTGGGTAAACTCGATTAATAGACAAATCTTCAATTTCACAGCTGACTCTATAGCGATTCTTCCAAGTTTTATTACCTATCAAGTTCTGTTTTCAGATACTGTCCGTGTTTTTAATACAGATTTAACGATACTGTTGCCAAAAAAACGAAGCACAAATAAAAATCAGTTTCATATAGAAAATTAAAACTCAAGAATAAACCTACACCAAAAAAACACCATTAAAGATCGGTTGTAGATGGTGGCACTTATTTTCAATAGTTGGCACTCCGACATTGGGGTCTCACTCCCAATTCGCTAAAAAAGAAAAAACAAGAGAAACATGACATGAGTAAAATAAAAACAAAGAAATGAGAGGAAAAAGTGTCACGAAAGAAAAATTAAGTTAGGAAAAACTCCTCAGACTCATGAGAAATCAAACTGTATAAAATACTGTATAATTACATATCGAGGCGGAAAGTGGTTCAATACCGTCGAGAGATTAGAAATTAATTTCGAGACGGGAATGAATCTTTCCGCCGAGGCCTGTATGCTATTTTATTCACGATCGGTTGGTAATTAATTATTATATATGCTACTAAATCAGTAAATTTCAATAATTTTAAAAGTGATTAGCCGGCCAGCTAGCCGGAAAGTGACGTATGCTATAGCCGGTAAAGTGGTGGTGCTATTACATATGTACATACCTTGGTATGTAATTACCGGTTTTCTAACCTATGTGACTGTTGGAAAAGTTCACTTTACTAACAAATCGTGAATAAAGTGCTATTACCTATCTTGGTATGTAATAAGGCGTTTTCTAACCTATTTGACGGTTGAAAATGTTCACTTTATCAACCGATCGTGAGTAAAAACATACACGAAAACGATTGCGGAGAGTGACTGAAATGACAAACAAGGATATGACATGACGCTGAGGGGATTTTTATATTATTTTCATAGATGGCGCCACTCATTCTTGATATGTCAACGAAATGCCAACTATTTTACTAAGTTATTATAAACTATGCTATCAGCGTATTTATAGCCAAAATAAGATCAATTCAAGCCGTCAATTTTCGTTGAATTCGTTCTACTCTTTTACATCTTGTAAACATTAATATCACACACAATCGACAGCACCATACCATACCACATGAAACCCACGTCTGCACATACCGAAAGTTATGCTGATACAGCGTAATAACTTCGCATTCACAAACCAGCTGAGCCGTAAGTAACCGTCATGTTTAATTTAGATATAACAAATTTATAGCTTAATACAAGTTAATCGGTCGGATATTAGATTTAGTTTCCGGTTAAGATCGTGCCCGCCCGAGAGTGTCGTCTATAAATATATCAAATGCGGGCCCTCGGTATACGCCATGCCATATCAAAAATTATTTATTAATATACAATACTGCATAGCCAAAGCGAGTATATCCAGAGCATATCGCCCTGCAGACATCCTGCTCTACAAGGCTGCAATTACGAAAATTTTTAAATATAGCGAAGGACGTGTATGTGAAGTGATGGGGGTTATTTAGAAATAATTTATGTTAATTCATTTTAAACAAAGTTTCATAATCAGAATTAAATCGGTAAGAATAATACCGAAGGGAACTCTGCAGATATCGAATTTTTTTAAATGAATTTCCAAATTAAATTTATGTTGGTAGTCATTAAAATAAACTTAAATTGCATGGTTTGTGCAAGACATAAACGTTCGTTCTTAAGTCTGAATTAAATACGTTTAATTAAAAATTAAAAGTCAACATGACATACGTATGTGAAATGCCAAAGTATGCAAACATGGCTGCCAGCTAGCTTTTGACGTTTACCGAGAAATGTCAAATGTGACGTATGTATATGTCAGTCAAGGATTGGTTCTAAATACGTACTCTATAAACCAAATTTGGTTAGGTGGCTTCATCTTGTTGTAGAAACTACATTTCCTCCATATCAACATCATCCACTTTAGGCAGAAAGAACTATGTACATATATTAATGTGTCGCAATATAGAGCAAAAAGTGCCATATTCTCTGAACTCCCAATGCAGCCATTATGATGATTAACAAGGCCATCTGGGTGAAAATGTGCTTCAACGTTGAAAATGATTTTATTCGATCAGCATTCATTTATTTGACAAACTCTTTTCGCAGTGCAATGTGCATGATCATTAAGCTTCATTGAATTCTATAAGCATGGGAACGCAGATGTCCACTGAGTATGAGCTGTACAGAACGTCTTGAAATTTGCAATTCTTGTCCACGACCCCGAAGTAAAATTCTTGGACTTCCACTAATACTCTCATTCATTGCTTCGATATTGATATTTGAACGGTTTGTTTTTGGACAACCAGGGTGTTTAGCATAACCAATTCTCTCTTCATAGTTCACGAAGTTAAGTCTACTTCGATCATAGGTATTTTGTACGAAATTTTCGAACCATGACCGCCAGAATTTCATTATTTATTCTGTCCATTTTTATTAATTCTAAATTGTCAGCTGTCAAATAGTTTTTTTTATAGGTTTGGCAACACTTTACTGCGCGAATGGTGACAAATTCAAATCTTGCGCTAATTTTGAGTCACCCTTTATTTGCAGAAGGATTCCGTATCATTAAAGTAATGCTCTGAAGTCAAACTTCCTTTAAAAGTTTTATACGAAGTATGGGTTAGGGTCTACATCCTCAAAGTCTAGATCTAAATGCAATGGAGCATGCCAGGATGAAAAAGTTGAACAATTTATAGTGCTACCATATTATAATTTTTACGACGGAAATTATTCTAATAAATTGATAATTTTTTGGAAATTCACTTTATTAGGCGAACTAATTCGATTTATTTAGAAATTTCACATTAATAAGAGGCAGGTGGTTGTTTTAATAGGGCATTGTAAATAACACGGATAATTGAATTGTAAATTCATTATTTACAACTATAACACCCCAATTGTTATCGTAACCTTTTCGGGCGAACGTACGACCTGTTAAGAGAGAAGCCGGGCTGGGCCATTACGTGTTGTATGTATGTATGTAATACCTACGCATAGCCGTCGCTTGTTACCGGAAAATATTCCCGAACGCTAAAGCTGCAACTCACGAAGATTTATACATTAGGGGTCGTTCAGAAGGCGTATTGTTGTTTCCGACAAACATTTTAAGTGTTTTCAATGACAAATTCCACGAAGGAACTGCCTAATATGGGCCGATTCTCGGAAGAGGGTTATTTTTTAAAGGCTAGATTTCGTTATATAGCAGCCTATTGCCCACCCAAGTCTGGGAAACCGTTCCCCCGGCGACCTAATCTGATGCGTACACGCACATATCTACAGCACGCATAAATATATTTAGACGTATTTACCTTAAGTTAAAAGATCAAGTATTTGAGTATCTGTGTTAGTTAGTGGAGTTCTGTTTAAAATGCTGTTTCTTTTTCTAATTAGATGTAATGGATTAGTATGTTTCGTGACATATTTAGATTACGATTTCAATTATTTACGAGATGATTTTGCTAAAATATAACAATGTATTACATGCGGAATGTCAGATAAGTCTCCAACGTAAAGTGTTTTACAAACTGTTTCCAAAATTAGGTGTAGTTTTGTAATTAACACCTTCATTCCTGTCAGGATATATTAGTGGCCTTTTTAGGTGAAAATATTATGAATCTATTAAAAGAAATACACTTATATTGCCTTCATAAAGCAGTAGCACACCTTCTAATACAATTTATTGTTAGACGTCCATGTATTCTGGGAGTTCCTTAGAACTCTGTTCAGAAGGTACAAATGAGTACCTGCATACATAGTAATACGCAGTGTCAGACATATGTAAGGTAAGCAACTGCATGGTTGTGTAGTAGTTAGGGGTAATTCCGCTAACACTATTAAAGCAAGTGGTAAATTTATTTAATAACATTGAACCTACAAATATAATACACATACCTATACATACATTACTAAATTTCAGTGACACAAGAGTTAATCAACTTTTACTATGCAACCCCAAAAAATGACAAATTCTCAAAACTTCGTCCGATTTTCAACATAATGAACAAAAGGTAGATGCAGTTTTGCGTATTTGCTCACGATCTATCTATCGACGAACAAATGGTGCCTTATTTTGGGAAACATTCCTGTAAAATGTTCATAAAGAGAAAGCCCGTGCGATTTGGCTTTAAAATTGGGTGCCTAACTTCTGCCAATGGATATTTATTTCAGTTCATTCCATATGGAGGGACGAACGCATCAAATAGTAAATCAGAACTTGGTTTAGGAGACCAGGTTACTGTTGACTGGCTCACAATTGTGAAAAGTCCACAAAAGCATCGTCTTTACTTTGATAACTTTTTCTCGTCGTACAAGTTATTGAAGTTTTTGAGTCAGAAAGGCTTTTATGCTACAGGCACGATAAGAGACAGCCGAACGGCTAATTGTCCATTAGAAAACGTAAAAACCATTTCCAAGAAACAACGAGGAAGTTTTGATTCTGTATTTGACGAAGAAACCAACATATCTTTGAACAGGTGGAACGATAATTCAGTGGTGACTGTTATTAGTAATACTTTTACACTACGACCTTTGTGCACTGTTAAATATACAACCGAAAAGAGCGAAAGGAAGTGATGGTTTCTCAGCCAAATATGATCGCACAATATAATAAATATATGGGCGGCGTGGATTTACACGACAATGGCGTTTCTAACTATAGAATAAATGTGCGTGGCAAAAAGTGGTGGTGGCCGTTATTTATAAATTTGCTAGACAGCACTAGTGTTAACGCCTGGAAAATATACAACATAGCAAATGAAACCCAAATGACGCAACTAGAATTGAAATCTTACATTGTAGTACGCTTGATGAAGACAGAAGACGACAATCCAAACAGGAAAATTAATCAAGCAGTTGGAAGTTCCATTCCTGAAGTTCGTCTTGCTAACATTGGTCATGTAATCTCGATGGATGCCGATAAAGCTGGACACCGTTGCAAACTACGCAAAAGTCACACAATTTACATTTGGGTAAAGTGCAAAACACATCTACATTTAAAATGTTTTGAAGCTTACCACAAGAAAATATGAAAAAATGTGTTCGGCCAACCGAACCATCTTTTTTTTCATATACGCAATTTTTTTTCGAGCTGATATGTATCAAATCGTTTTTAGTAATAAACAATATGTACTTTTTTTGTAAAGTTTTCGTTTAATATACACCTTGGCCGTCAATGGGTTAACCACATATAAAGCAATGCAATGCATAACTCTTGGATCTTAAGCTGAGTCTAAGTGCTGTTGCCTAGGTTTTAGTAGCCTTTTACGAAATTTGGACTCAATGCTCGGTATAATGTACGCAAAATTGCAAACTGTTCTTGTCTGGAATATCTAGAGATGGGTCATCCCCTCCTGAGCGTTTGCAGAGTGCTTGCTATACATCTAATGCATCGCATTTAACCCACCTCCAGTTGAATTGTAAAAGAGATTTATTTTGCAACAGCGTAGAAAACAAATAATTTGTTTTTTTTTGCGAGGGATATAATGCTAACTATGTATCAGTAAAGCCAAAGATATTGGATGGTGCTTGCAAACGTAATATCAACATTATGGTACAAATTCTCTTCCAATTTCACAGATGTGCAAGCGTTGTCTGTGAAGATCCTTTCTGTATGTTTTAATGGGTCCATTAATGTTTTCATCATCGCTATCACATCTCTTGTTATAATTGTAGGGTTCTCCGATTTTTCAGCACATTGTGGCAAAATATAGTCTTCTCCACAATATGTTAACATTCTAACAACATAAGGCTAAATCAATGCTTCCAACTTTCCAAAACCATTGCGAATTAAGTCAAAATTGTCTGCTTTTCCGTGTGTATTTCGGAAGAGAACAAATCGTTTGCCAACCAGTGTATCAAAACCGACTGTTTTGAGCAACAACTGCGATACTTCATCTTAATGTTGTCATTAGTGCCAATCATAATTCAAACAAAATTCTAATAAAATCGTACATCTCGTCATAATTCCAGGCGGAAATTTTTCGGGCTCTCCTCTGTGGTCATGTGAATAT
>SMLS01048066.1:0-10066 GCA_004785975.1 Popillia japonica | reverse complement strand
TCTACTTACCATGAGTGTACAGTTTTATGTCATAAAGCTAAATAATATCTTGGGTTGGTGCTATTATAGCCTACCACTAGTAGGTACGTATTATGTACAGTTTGTTCAGTAATCCTGCCAACTGTAAACAGTTCAGTATTGTCGTTGATGAGATTTTTGCTACTTTATTAAGATCTGTAACTCCTAGAATCTGCCGAAAATAACACCTGCCGTCGTTGTGAAGATTTTACTTCCATATAAATCATTAAAAATCCTTTAGGGCTGCTATACAGGGTCCTGCAACTGAACTGCGGTCTTTCATTGCTCATTTGCTATTCAAGTGACACGATTTTCTGAAACACACTGTGACTAGACATTAAGGAGTATATCTGAAAATTATTTTGGATTATACAAGGTGTTAGAAAAATAATCGGCATAATCACAGACTTATATATTTTTTAAATAGAACATTGTGTATATTTTTGCATTTCTGGATGTCACTGACTATTGTCTATACGTACCTATTTTTCATGACCTTTGTATTATGCTCAATTTATGCTCAAAACTATCCTGACAAAAGACATTCAGACGAAAGATGTATATTTTTACATAAACGGATGCAGATCTTAATTATGGACAAATTTTGTTAATTACATATCACTATAGCTACAATTATGTATGACTATTTCTAGTCGTTTTTGCTAAAATCGTACAATTCAAAATATGTATGTCACTAATAACAAAGTGAAAGTAACGAAAAACATAAACCAAACTAAGGAAATACACACTACAATAGAGTTTTAAAATAGATTCCATACATCCAAACAAAGACGCAAGCGATGGCTGAAGGAGTTTCCTACTATCCATGAAAGTGATTCTTTTATATACCAAATTCCTTGAACGGAAGTCCCATTGCTTTCTGTTTCTTCACTAATTTCCTTTTGGCTGAAAGTGGGATTTTCTGTTGCCATCAAAAAATAACGATAATTCATTGCTCTCAGTTCTTACAAGTTTTGATCTATTTGCTGTTTTATACTTCACACTTCCCGTTCCTATGAACCTTTTCAACAACATCTTAAAACATCTTTTATCTGGATGTTTTTTGTCAGGATACTTTTGACCATAAACTCTGCTCTCAAGAAAGCAATTTTTTTCGCTTTCACGTAGGTAATTCAAAGATATCTACAAGTTCTTCTTTAGAATTATTCATACCGTGAAATAAACTTTTACAATATAAATCCAAAGCCACTCTATTCAAGCACATTCTATTCATTTACATACCACTATAGTAACCCTACTTTTAATTAGTATTAACATACTTGGCAGTATTCATATTTTCACATTTATGCAATCATAGCACAATTGATATCTATACGTACAGTGTATTTCAATAATACAATTCGTTGACATTCTTAAATTTTGCGTTTTTATCAAAAACCACTACATCTAGTCATAGAAACATATTATGAAAAATTGTTCATAATTAGGACCCGCATCCGCTTATGCAAAAATACACAGGGTGTCCAGTTTAAAAAAAATCTAAAAAAGTTAGTCATAGTTTCCGAAATTAGATCATGAATTCTGAACACCAGCAACAGATTGAAATTTTGTCCAAAGTATCCTATGTGGCTTGCTAAAAAAATTCTCTATTATTTCATCGTAAACATCACATTTGTGGCAGTACTGATTTTTTTAATGGGGCTATGTAAATATCAATTTTCTAACAAAAATATTAATTTCCACTGAACAAGCGCATCAAATAAAAAAATAAAATAAGTACGTATGGACAATAGTCAGTGACATCCAAAAATGCAAAAATATACACAATGTTCTATTTAAAAAAAATATATGTGATTATGCCGATTGTTTTCCGAACACCCTGTATAAGCCAAAATAATTTTAAGGTATACCCCTTAACATCTAGTTTCATCGTGTGTTTCAGAAAAACGTTTCACTTGAATAGCAAATGAGCTATCAAAGACCGAAGTTCAGCTGCAGCATCCTGTATATAACTCAAAATTAAAAAAAATTAATAACTCGTGAATTATCCTGAAATCTACGATTACTGTCTATGTATACTGACCAAAGCACGGAATTGGAAAAATGCAAATTCTCGAGGCCCGTTTAAGATATAGAAATTGTCAAAAATAAAATAGTACAAGTATGTTAAAAATTCGAAACAACAAATGTGTATTTATCGTATTACTATATTGAAAAAAGTAATAAAATAAGTTTTCAACCTGTGGAATATTTTGGCAATAGATTGCCTGTTCTTAGTTTGTAGCAAAAGTCAGTACATAATGTATTAAATCATAAAGCAATATTAGTTTCTATCTTTTGTACCTGTGGATACTTTTCTTAGTCGACAGATCTTTCATACAAAAGAAAGTACATACTAAAGGACTTATCGACTTATCTGTTCTGCAATTCTTAAGATTATATATATATTACGTATTCATATAAACTATAAACTAAAAGTTAATGAATATTTTGGAAATTATATTTGTAGAGCTAGCAGTGACGTACCCAAACTTTTATAATAGGTATTATAATAAAGAAATTCTTGTACCTGATAAAGCATAAGCTAGGATAATGGAATAAAACAGGCAGAAAACGTGTGATTGAAAGAATATGATGTATGTAGTAGTGAAAGAAGTTATTTTTAATTATTTTTAACATGGTAATAAAAAAAAATCAAAATAGACAATATACAAAAGTAATTTTTTTTATATATTTCTTCTAGTACTATAGCTATCTAAATTTTTACTATTACGTTTTTATTTTTGGTTAGTGTTTGATTTTTGTCAGCTATACATTATTATCAACTTTTAATAGACTGCGTTCAATATGTTTTTGGTACGTCACTGTCAATAAGTGCATTTAGTAGGTAATCAGAGGCTAACATTGTTGGAAATTTATAGGAAGTGCAGTAGATATTTAGCAATATGAAACATATCTTTAATATCTTGTAGCGAAAAATTATTTTTAGATTGGAAAATTAAATCTAATATTCTAAGACAAACATGTACGTATACCTATGTATTTATTGTGAAAATGTATTGCATACTACACAAAATAATTACAAAATGTCAAATGTGTATGTACAGTTTAGACTGAAAATAAAATATGCATTCAAAAGCGTTTATTTATTAGTTTTGGCAATAATACACACTTTACACTCGAATTTGGATTTCTTGGCTCAATAAATATATTATGCATTTATGTATGATTTATTTTCTTATTCTTCACGATGACATACTAGCTGTGACAGAAATTCAACTAGTGTGCGTGTTGGCCTACCAGACATGCCCTTTCTTAAATATGGGCTATCGTAACCATTAGATTTCATAACGCCAAAAGTGTCCAAGTGCAACCAGTCACCGCATGGAACAAATTCATTTAGGAAAGCTGCTACTTTACAAGCCTGACTGCCCTTACACATCTCGCAAACTCCTCTTCCAATACTTTTTACGTCTACATTATCGTGATCGACCATTAGCTTGCGGAAATGGTCCCATAACGGAAAACGCCAGACACGATCGCCGGTATGCATTGAAGCAGCAAGCATATATTCCCAAAGTGCCTCAGAGTTACTGAAAACACCACTCGATGAACAACCAAGAGCATGTCTCATATCATATGTCATGGTCCCTATATCTACGATGAATCTTGGCCAAAAGTTTTGTGCGTAAACTAACGCATCAGCCAATGCTAGTCGTCCAGCACAGTCAGTATTTTCAATTTCTATACTTTTTCCGTTCATGGCTTTTACAATATCGCCTGGTCTCATAGCGGCACAACCCGGCATATTTTCACATAACGGAATAAGGCCTCTAATATTTAATGGCAACTGAAGACCTGCAACTGCACGACATGCTGCAACAACACATGCCGCACCGGCCATGTCGCCACGCATTTTGGATTGATCAAAACACGGCTTCAAACATAAGCCGCCACTGTTATAAGTTATACCTTTTCCAATTAAAACAACCGGTCTTTCATCTCTTGATACGCCATAGTAACTTAGCTCTAAAAATATTGGTGGTTCGCAAGATCCTTGTGCAGCAGCCAAGAACGCGTACATTTTTTGGGTTTCTGCCCATCCTTTCACTTTTACTTCAACGTTGACGCCAGATTTACATAAAACTTCAACGGCATTTTGTGCAAACGATGTAGGCGTCATTAAATTTGCTGATGTATCCATTAGTTGTCTAGCTAAATTTTGAGCAGCTGCCTTTTGTAAACCGATTTGCCAGCCGGTCCAGTCACAATCATCATGTAGCTCTAACTGGGGTATGTGTTTTTGATTTTCACGACGTTTCTTTTCTTGGTAACACCACACTCCCAAAGCAGCCCCTTCTGCGGCCGACTCTGCGTGACTAAAGCTTTCCACGAACACTTTTTCAACCAACAGTCTTTGTAACGCTCTGCAACCTACAGCAGCAGCTATTCTTATAGCTTCCTTTCCCTCGTCCATTTGTTCAAAGACATCATATCCCTGACATTCTTTTCCCAAACCAACTAATGCTACAGACGCAAATTCAGGTTCTAAATTAAAAAATATTCTAACTTGACCAAGCTTTGGTGGCGGACCAGATATTCTTAGTAGATCTTGAAGTCTATTACAAACCAGTTTGTTGTATCTATTTCCTGCTGGTGTAAATTTACCTGGATCATCGTTTATTGCAGGATCCACATAAATGCCAATTACAAGACCTTTAAAATTTTTGTTTTTGCAAGGGTCATCCATTTCCTTTTCTTGGTGACATTGAAAGCGTTTTATGATATGAGACCGCGGTTGCACAAAACACCTTCGAATAAAACACAGAGCCATGACGAAGCAATAACTTTCATTCAGTTACCGTACAAATCACTCCCAATTTATTAACATCCTTTTAATGATTAAAATTAAAATACATAAATGACTTATTGCGTTGACATTGTACCCTGAATATTCACATGTTTAATAAATAACACGACCACTTAATTTTTTGATTTTTATGACATTTTTATTTGATTTTGTCAAAGTAAACTTTCTGTCAAAAGAAAAATGTTAACTTTAATACAATTTTCGATACCGTGCGCCAAACAAAAGATGTGTGTGAGAATGTTTGCACCAAACGCGTTAACACTGTTGCTGCTAAACTTTGTACGGTAGGTATTCCATATTACATACGCACAAGATTCGTTAAATTTGGATTGTTTCTGAACATCACATTATATTTTATCAACAAATTCCCGAAATATTTAAAATATTTGGAGTAGATGTGTAAACATTTAAATCTATTGCGCGTTTTCAACCTTCGAATTCAATTATTCACCTAAGAGGACAAACCACCCTGACATTCACCTCGATATCAACCCTTTTTGTTCGTTTAACCTTGGCTCCAAATGATAGTATGGCTTTGATGATTCTATTTAAAGACATTCTTTATATTTCATACATTGAGATCTTTCAGGTTTTTTTGTTACGTTAATAGTAAGTTTGGGTTTTTTATTTGCTGTTTTCTTTTCATCATTTTTCTTTTTGATTAATATTGTTTTTTCAAACATTCTCAACACCCATATTTTCTTCTGAATCTACTCGAAATGTTCACACCACACACCACAACACCACACTAACACTATATGAGCACTAGATACGTATTTCACCAACGAAGTTGCCATCTTCAGTAGTAAAACTGCACTCATGTAGTGTACTTGCCGTCTTCAGTAGGTAGTTGCTAAACTACGTACATATCTACTGGTAATAGTGTTAGTGTGATGTAGGAACATTTTCGAGTAGATTAATCTAGAAGCCACAGTGCCAGTCCCAGCTCCATATTTTCTTCTGCTTTTTCTACCATATTTCATTTTTGCATGTAAGGATTGACCGAATTATAGTTTAGTACATGTGTTTAGTGAAGATATTGTTCTGGTATTGAGTCTCATCCTCACATTGGGAATAATTGGAGCTAAGCTCTGTTTCGCCCAAGTAGAGAGTTCAAATAAGTTCAAAACGTTGGGCATACGAGTTGTTGAAGCTACATATGTGTACTGTTATGGGCACGTCCAATATGTGGCAGGTACTACGACGGTTTGGATCAATCTCTTGATATATCGTCAAAAATGTATATCAAACGAATAAGTTTAAACTTTGGCGCAAATATTGACGCCAATACTAGATTGTCGATTTAAACATTTTTTGCAATATAAGTAGGTACATATGTATGGACATACATATACATATGTTTGTAATTATATTTATTTACTGCAAGTACTCTACCATTTTATTCCATCGGATTTAAAGCAGGGCAACAAATTCGTTCCGTCTTGTTTCATGAATGTCTTCATAGTCCAAGCAGTCTGGTCTCGATAATTGTCCTCGATCCGAGTCAACCAAAATTTTTAGTCTTTCTTGTAAACTGTGGTTTATAATGCATTTCATATAGATAAATTATTCGCACTTTGCATTGTGGTAAGATCGAAATATCTTGTCTGAAGAAACTGATTCTATTATTCTGCGTTGCGCGGTTACTATTGTAACTAGAAAATCTGTTTACTCTTTGATACTTTGACACTTTTTAAGTGATTTTTTGTGTAAGAAAATACCAACTCCGCGTCTTTCCTCCATTGTAGAAGCTCTTTTTCGTTCCAATGCCGTCTAATAATTGCTTCAGATTCAATATTACTATTGTTGGCCAGCAATATGGTGCTAAACTATAAAAAGGCTACCACTATCATTTACTGGAGTGAATAAAATATTTGTTGGAAAAGTAGTTAATTGCCCCTTTTTAATTTGTTACCTGGAATAGCATCCCGTTATCCGACCTATACGCGCCATGCGCTGAAGTCCGAGATAGTATCTCACTCTATCACTTGTAGTCGATTGGGGTTGTTATAATTAAGTCAAGTAAAATTTCCCAAAAGGATTTCTATTTATTTGTAAGATGAAATTAGTATACTACGTGTTAAAGAGAGACTTTAACTAGATGCTCTTGTTGCAGTTATACAAAGAGTATATAGAGTTCAATGGGTTAAGTAGCATACATTTTTTGTGTAACCGGTTACTTTGATCACATTGATATACAGTGTGTCCCCCGATGGAGTTGACAAGAGGAAAAAAATCTTTATTATTGATTTTACGACAAAAAGTCATTCTTTAGAAAAAGTTCTGCTTGTTGAGTAGATAAGCTAACCATCGAAACATTTAAGATTAAACATACAGAATCTCCACAAATTAAGATATCGTGAAAAACAGAAAAAGTTCTTTAACAACATAAAATTAGTTAAAATACAAATTTTAAGTCTAAAGTTTGACTATTATGATTGTATCTTGGCAAGTTTAATTGAGAGAACGTGTTATTTGAAAAGTAATGTAGATAACCATAATTAATCTTTGCGATCAAAGGTTGTTGTATTGTCTTGTATTGAACTGTCAAACGTCGTCAATTGTAGAATTGTCGGTTATTTTTCGTTGGACTTGCAAAATGTTAACTATCGAAGAACGTATTTATTTGATTAAATGTTATGGAATTGGAAAAGTATCTTTTCGATACGCTATAGATATGTTTCATGAAAAATTCATTCAAATGGTCTCGTTTCATCACAAAACAGTCACTATTGGGCTTTTCATAATCCAAACTACGCTACTCAAAAACGAAGTCAACGTTATAAAAAAGTAAATGTTTGGTGCGTAATTTTTTACGAGCGAATCGTTGGACCAAATTTTATAGAAGAGAATTGGAATCAACATGTTTATGTGCGTTTTTTAGAAACCGCTAGAAATACAGCGTAACATGTTCTGGCAAGACGGATGCCCTGCTCATGCGACGCTTTTGGCCCGGCAATGGTTGACAGATCAGTTCGGAGAAAGATGGATGGGAAGATTTGGACCAATAAATTTTTCTGCTAGATCACCTGACCTGACACCTCTTGTTTTTTTTGTGGGGTATTTAAAAGCAAAAAGTTTACGCAAATGACCTGCCGCATAATCGGGAAATACTAAAAGCACGAATACAGGATGTAGTAAATAAGTTAAATGTGCCGCAAACCATACGCAAAGTTTATGGTGAATTTATTAAGAGGGCGGAGGTATGTGTGGAAGTTGGAGGTGGCCTTGTAGAGTAATTCTTGTTGACATTGATTAATTGAAATTTTGTACTTAAACCATAAAATATGCAATAAATGATACTCTTCTGTTGACGCATTTTTATGTTATCTTAATTCCTGGACATTCTGTATATTTAATCTGAAATTTTTCGATGTTTAACTTATCTACTCAACAAGCAGAACTTTTTTAAAGAATAACTTTTTGCGATAAAATCAATAATAAAGATTTTTTCCTTTTGTCAACTCCATCCGGGGACACACTGTATATAGCAAATGCAGACGAGCAGCTATGCGAATTTTATTGGATTTAAGTGCAACTCCTGGCAAAAAGAACAAACATCTAACATCTCTGAAGTTAACCAAATATAGTTAAACCATAGTCATTTTTTTGCAGTTGGCTACAAATTTGAAAACTGCCAGATGTCACTTCCTGTTTCGCGCCAATTTTACTCCTCTTTAAACATATCATTTATTCATTAAATTAATAACACACTATGTAGGAAAAGCAAAGAGTACTGTGACTGATTAGGTTTTCCGATATAGTTTAAAAAACACTATGAAATAACCATAATGTACTTGTTTTCACTTCTTTACACTACATTATGACTAATTATGACTACATAATCATTTTAGGAAAGGAACATGACAGTTTTGGATCACAATATCGCCCGAGAAGATATTTGTACGTTACGTACTTATCTCAAATCAGGAATTTGTATATAATAATGTTCTCACGAAGTAGAATGTCATCAAAATATAAGTCTTATGTGAACATTTTAAGAAAATTTAAGGTAAATATGTATTAAATTGTGTAAAGCATTGTTACAAGTTAGGTTATGTATAATTTATGATATTTGAAATAATGTTATGAATAGGATAACTTATACAATAAAAAAGACCTGAAGCTAAACGAACGGTGTGAAGAACTATTGCAGACTGTCACTAGTTTAGAATGTAGGCAGTGTATGAAATCACCTTATAGTGGCCAAGTAGGTTATGTCAAACAGTAATATAATTTTTACATGCTTACTACTTTCAGAGATTGTCAGATGGTAAATTTATACAAAACTACAAAAAATTATTATATAATGTGCAGGATACATTACTGCAGAAAAATATACAAAAAGGGGTAAGACATATCTATAATTATTTATTGAGTTACGCCAAAATGTTTTAGGATAATGAATGGCCAAATAAAACAGATGTACAACACAATAGACTTTCTAAGAGAATCTTTTCACTAACTGCATTAAGTGCTGCTGCTGTACATGTTGTTGATAAAGCACCAGGAACAGAAGCGAATGTAAACATAACACAATCAATTCCAGAACCACCACCCATTCCTGAGGCTTCAGCAGAAGTTTTAAATCAGTTGAATGCACTCGGCGAACCTACATTTCTATCTTTAGGCCTTGGTGGATGGTCACCTATTGGTATAGTTCAAACTGCTTTGGAATATGTACATGTTACCTTGGGTGTACCATGGTGGGGTGCAATTGTAATAGGTATTTCAGATCCCTTTGCTTTTCAAATTACACAGTTGTTAATTTTCAGGTACCATAGTAATTCGTGTCTGTATGTTCCCACTAGTCGTTGTTGCTCAACGAAATGCTGCAAAAATGAATAATTATATGCCACAGCTGCAGGTATTGCAACTAAAAATGTCTGAAGCTCGACGAGCTGGAAATCAGTTAGAAGTAGCACGATATTCACAAGAACTCATGCTGTTTATGAAAGAAAAACAGCTGAATCCATTTAAAAACATGATAGTACCCTTAGCACAGGTATTCTAGTTATTAGTTTGAATGTTAACCAAGTTGTTTTTCATAACATAACTATTTTCAAGAAATAACTCTTGAATTCAAACTAGTGCTCTAGTCTTTGTAACCATGACTAAGCCACTAATTACAAAATGTAAGTAGATTTTTATAATAGTAATGTTTTAGATGCCAGTGTTCATATCATTTTTCATGGGTTTGCGCCAAATGGCAAATGT
>SMLS01048058.1:0-12013 GCA_004785975.1 Popillia japonica | reverse complement strand
TGTCTAGCGGGATATTAATGAATGTAATGGAACGAATATTTGTTTGAATTGGAAAAATTCTTTTCATTTAACATTTAAGTAAAATTCCTAATCACAAACATTGTATAACAGCTGCTTTAATAATTGGAATGCAATAAACAATAATAACATTTGCGTGTATGTGTTAGAGCAACACAAGAGCATTGATTGGAAAGCACATACATACTATGAAGGAGTACTACCAATGAACATTTGATCTGCAGCATACTGAGCAAGACAATTGGAGCTAACCGACAGCACATACTGATTCACTGTATTCACAACTTCCATTTGCAACATCGGGTGTAGGGTAGCGTTAACGTTGGATTGCATGAGGACTATTGGTATCTATACCTGGGGAGCTATTTTACACAGATATACACATGCATATAGATTAAAGTTCAACTAGAGACACAGAGGAACTTTCATCAGATAATAACAATCGTAAGAGATATACATATGTATGTATGTACTTACAGTTAGCATATGTTAAGGCAAATATAATGGAAATACATATGTGCAGTTCAAATACCCAATAGAAATTCATTATAAATAATAAGTAAACAAAAGTTAGGTATTCTTTAACTACTGCAAAGTTAAAAGTGAAACAGCGAGCGAGAAAGAATACTTCGTCTTTAGGGTTACGTTCACTGGCACTTATTCAAATACCTGTGCCTACCATTATACTGTTAACGTCAAAACCGACGATAAAGAGTTTTTAGAATAATTTTAGAAATATTGTAGAAGTAGCGGAGTTATTTTGGAAGTACTGTGCAAGTGGCGGAATTATTGTAGAAGTATAGTGGAGTTAAATGGCAATTTCCTCCACTGACGAAGTTTGTAACTAAAAGATAATAATTGTAGCTAATATAGGGTTTCTGCAATAAATTGATTTTTAATGAACAGAGCTTGATTTGACTAAAAAATGGAAAATACCTCTATCTGGAAATGGATAAGTACTTAGAGGTTAGAAAAATACATCTAACAATAAATAATGAAATAAAATATAGCACTACGATGGTACATGGCATTCGTATGATTAAGCAACTTTCATTCTTGTCCAATATGGACATCAGGCTCACTCTCGTTACAAAAACTACCATTAACACCGCTACAATTATTTTCTGTCATATGTACATACATAAGTCAGCTATGTAAGTATGATTAAATGTGGGTAAAAGTCGTATTTTTATTTTGAAATTCTTTCGTTGTTAGCAAACATTTAGCAGACAGTAATATTGGTGAAAGTTGCTAATATTAGTAGGAAATTAAATGTTATGGGAGATTCATTTAGGACACAAATTAAAGCACCAAATATAGATCCCTAGCTGCATTAACAGTAAATTGTTTCATACGTATCATAATATTTTATACCACTAAACTAACTAATACCGCTATGTTACAATTCATCAATTTACTTTACGACGAAGAGCGTTCGTATGCTCTCTCGTGACACTTTTAATTGCTCCTGCCGTACCACAACGAGTAGAAAGATATGTGTCATGAAAGCTCGAATAATTGATGCTAAAATATCCAGAGTAGGTTGGTGTCACTCAATTTAAACAGAAAGATAACTGCTTCTAACAAGGGGAACATCGGGGTTGTCCGACACGGATCTTGATGCGTCTCAACTGTGTTATAGAGGGACCTTTCCTGAGTATCTAGGTACGAGCTTTTATTCTAACGCGTATTAGTTTCTGAGAAAAATCGACGTTGTTGTGAGCTTGCCTTTCATACCGTTAATGTTTGGTCTCTGTATTAGCAAGCGTGTGTAGCGTTGTGGACTGAATCTACACCCGCCACTCTGGTGGTTGAATGAAATTTGGTATGTTTATATATACTGAAGTATTGTAACAAGACACAACACCGCTAACTTTCTTAGCTGCTAAATCGCTCGCTTTTGGGAGAGTAGAGCGCCCTATAGACGACACTATCCTTCGGTATTGTTTTAATATCTCTAAAATCATGAGAAATAACGAAAAAAAGATGAGATAAATAATGAACTGTTTTAGTAGAAGTAAAGGATGATGACAATAGTAGGCATGTCTTCCGGATGTGATCACGTAACTGTTTTTTGTCTTGACATTTCTCTGATCATGCTATCAGCTTCTATAGAACTGTTCCAAAAACAGTCTTAATGCTGAAGATGCTGAAAGCATAATCAGCGAAACGTCCAAAAAGCAATTACGCGACAACACCCACAAAACATATCTAATATGGATTGCGGTCGTGAAAGCCTACACTCAACTATTGGTGATGACAATAGTTGGGTGGGGGGTTGTTATGCTTTAATAAAAATGATGTGTAAGTATAATTTTTATTAATGTAGGTTGTTTGTTTTGATTATAATATTGTAAGCAGAACTAGTATTTCAAACTTATACTCCTGGTAATCTAGAGCTCGCTAAAGTAAGTTTAGTAACTTAATTTACGTTCCTGACTCTGTTTCGTATTCCTATTTTATCTACTTGCACAACAAGGTTGGGACATGTGAACTGATGTGAACCAGCTTTAGATTAAAATACTCTATAATTAATTGTACAGGGCATTGTCTGTAATGCAACTATAGTGTTAAATAATGTTCTAATTTTGTTACGTATTATGTTCCCGTAATGATTTTCGTGTATATCCTTTGAGTGTCTGAACCAGATTAGTAAACTGTGCAATAAATACAGAATTTGGATTAAATGCCCTTAAATGTTGGAAATATTCTAAGTTTGGCGCCAAATTGATACAAAGCAAAGACAACACAAGACAGAAAGTGTTTAACTGTGATGTAATAAACAAAATCGTTACAACATGTATAATTTTATATATTTGTATTAGTAATAATTGCAGTTCGCATTATCCTATGCAGCTACCTATGTTGTTCAAAATACTCTATGTAATTTGTATACAGGGTGTCCGCGATATACAAAGCATGCTTTTAAGGGATGATAGCTACAACGATTTAGAAACAAAAACATATAATACACCTTGGGTCTATCTGTAAGCGTAAACGAGAAAAAAAATTATTTCTCATGTCACAAACTTCGACGCATACTGTACACCGGCAGCCGATCAGTGCAGGATTTACCCGACGATTACAAGCGTGTGATCTTGAAAATGGGCAACACATCGAGCCTTTCCTGTAATACATTTTCTCCTGTCTCTCAAAAAAGACCTTTTTAGGACCACCAATTTATCACAAATAAAAGAAAAGAACTCAATTTTATAGTAGCCTTTACGAAGGAGCATAAAGCGCCATAACATAATGGCAGTAATTACATTGTTTTTATTCAATGCGACTTTCCCGCAACTTACATTTTCATTTACCGATCGGAGGCTGCTATTAAATACGCCCTTTTCACTCTTCAACTTCAACATAACATCGATTTTATTATCATAACATTATTTAAAAAAACGCAAAGGTACCTTTATTTTTAAAACGTATGGCCATTGACTTCGTACGATACAATAGTCTAATGTAGTTCAAGGTCGTATAAACAGATGATGCTTGACTTGCATCTGCGCTTCTATTGAATACGTGTACAGTATGGTGTAAGAGAAATGACACCACGCTTCAATTTCAAAGTACTAAATAATTCGTTTTCATCGTTGTTTTCAGTTATTTTCAACCCTAAATTTTTGATATGGTTTTTTGGTTATTTAAGAAGCAATATGGATGAGTTTTCTTGTACAGTTTGACCAAACAAGGTTTGTTAGAAATAAATTATTTTTTCGTTTACGCCTACAGATAGACCCAAGGTGTATTACATGTTTTTGTCTCTAAATGGTTGTAGCTATCATCTCTTAAAAGCATGCTTTGTATATCGCGGACATCCTGTATAGTTAATACTTAGTTGATCTATAGAAAATATATTCTGCAAACGTTATGCATGCTTGGCTTTGTCTATGCGAGGTTGTGGTTTGTGACGTCAATTTAAGATATGTGATCTAGGAATCTTTGTATGATAATTCACTCCTGAATTAACCGTAAATAAAGAATAATAGGTTGGGGGATTTATTAGAAACAGGCTCTGCGATTTTACACAGTTTCCAATAACCTTTTATTTCTCTCGGCAATTGAAATAATTATTCATTTTGACTTTTGTAAGTTTTTTCACAAAGTGCAGAAAATTGTAGATCTTCTTTAGACAGTGGGATTGGTTTTATACAATCTTAAACATTTTCTTATTATTGATAAGAAAATTGGTACTAATAGAAATCTGATATTGTGAGTATTATTCTGTCTTCCAGAAAAAAGCATTCCTCAATTCCTTGGATTTGGGTACCTCCCATAGTTGTATACTAGATAATGGCGGAAGAGTGCTTAGTACTGAAAGCCAAAGGATCAATGACTTTGACATTCTAGCTTTGATGGTACCGGCAGTATATACCGCGGGATGTAAATTAGCCAACCGTTTTGATATAAATAGTGCTGTTGAAAATTTCTATACCAACTGCTGACAATCTAATGTTCATACGATAAATAAAGACAGAGAAAAACTGGATCTTAAAAGCAAAAAGAAAACGTAAGTGTAAACATATGTATCAATATTATATGACTTCACAACTGAATCCAACACAACGTCGAAGTATAACATGCGGAGAAGTTTTTGAAACGTGCAAGTTAATTATTTTAAGAGGAACAAAATACACTAGAAAATTATTAATTACGCCCGCCAATAAAAGAATTTATAGGGTCAAATTACTGACTGGAAAGTAACATAAAATTCGATTATGCGATAGAGCCACACGGCTACGCCTCAGTACTCATGCCAATAGATATGCATGATACAGCATAACCTCTGATATACACGCGCAAAATTCGACGCTTTTTCTGTATTCCCTCTCTCTCGCGAGCAGGGTATTCTTCCATTCACACACATCATATTGAATCTCCAGCGTGATATACTACATTGTACGGCTATCAGTATGCACACATTCCACGCGATGGTGTTTGTGTAGGTCTGATATTTGCAAAATGGAAAAAATGTGCCGCAACAACGTCTAGATTTCCAATTAACGTCCAGTTTTACATCCGTATCGAAAATAATCACGTTCCAAATCCAAAACAGGCGGCGAAAAGGAAGAGAAAAAAGCAAAATTGGAGTGTTTTTAAATTTGCCAAATAGCTTGCCCTTGTTGATATACCAAAATGCAGAGGCGTATCACAACTAGACTATTCGGAACGGCATGCAGCTTTCCGATGATGCAAAATTAAATAGAATTTTCTATTTTTAGCTGATAGTTATCGATGGTTTTGCAATGAATTCTGCAGAAATATATAGTGCTGACCTTCGTTTTTGTTGAAACTAACGCTACGAAGTTGTATTTTTAGACATAAAGCAATAACATATGAATAAGCCTTTAGCATTTTCATTGTTAATAAATTTTTAAGCTTTCATTTTTTATTAATTTGTGAATTAGAAGTGACAATCAATGTCCACTATAGATTATCAAAATAATTTTAGAATATAAAAAGTTTGTTATGTTTTACATACTAACATTGTTTGTATGAAATATTTTACCGTGTTTACCATTAACATTTCTAACCTTTTGCTGAGTCCAGGTAGCAATGCAAAAAGTTGATTTTAATGCTCCTCTTCTAGCCTAATGCGTAGTAATTGCTAGTAGCTATAGTTCACTAACAATTTATAATTTTCAAATTCGTTACCTTCAAACAGATTGTGGGTCATGCTATTGAAATTATTTTAAGTTCTAGCACTTGAATATTTGACATTAAAAAGTTCTTGCTATCAGTTTAGTAATAATTATGTTAATTTTCTTTTAAGTACTTATTACAAAAGCGTTTTTTTTCTCTATTCATTGATTTGAAACAACTCTTTGACGCCGATTATTCTAGGGTTACTGTAGCTCTGTGTCGTCGAGCAATCGCACTTCAAATAAGATTGCCTCGTCTTTTTCGTTGATAGACCAGTTTGACTTTATCTAAGAATCGTTGGAAGAAGAGAAAGACGGTCCTGACTTTTTGCGGCGCTGATTCTGACGGTTTCCGCTATTCCATGCCTACCTGCATATACTCAGGAGTGAATGATGAATCCACACCTCATCAAATGTGACAATGTGCTTCAAGAAATCATCCGCCTCTGTTCGATATCGCGCCAAAACTCATTCAAACATGGCACGGCGGATTCCTGTCTGATCTTCTCAGAAGAGGCAAGCAACCCATCTTGCTTACACTTTCCGGTGACTCGACTCATCTAAAATGATTAACTGGGTACACCCATACGATATTCAGGCAGCAATTCTTCGTCCTTCTTGACTGGTCTCATAAATCCTAAGAACCGCTATTGGAATATTTATTATGCTAGTCGTAGACTTCGGTCCTTAAAAGGATGTGGCTAACAATCAATCTACTCTGGCGACACGACCCGATCTACTCCCCTCTACTTTGCATCCATACCCAACATATATGAACACGGCACATTACTCACTCAACTTAGTGAGCGTTTAAATGAAAAGTCCGATTCATAGTTGATTCGCCTTTGGAAAACAAAAATTGGATAAATTATGGATCTGTTAAACTTTATCACATATAATACGTTTCTAATTGATCGAACTTAATAAGGATTGTACAAACGGTGGCAATAGCCCAACCAACAATTTTAGATATAATCATAATCGATCATCAACAATCTCTCGTCATGACTTAACAAGCTGTTATAATATTGTTGTCCATAAATCCCCTGCATAACAGAAATCTTCTTCTAACACTTTAAAATATAACAAGCAAAGAAAGTAGGGTTTACAGTTTCATGTCTGAGCCTGGGCGTCAAGTAGTATTTAGATGATTCTTTATAGATCATGAAATGTCCTAAAAATTTTTACAGAACACTATCTTAAAGCTACATTTTTCGAGTTCAGTAGGTAGAGAAGTGTTACGAGGGGAGAAAGGAAACAGTATATATTGTGATAGAATCACATTATGACAATGTTTAAATTCAGAAAACTACGGAACCACGAAATAATAACTAAAAGGCATCGTTAATACTTAAAAAAATAATAAAGGATACGGATTGTCGTAAAGAGATTACAATTTTTCTCTAATCTTGTTCCAAATTTGTTACATCTTCTATTTAAATAAAGTTGAGACAAGTACCATTACTAATTATCAGATTTTCCTCCTAATAAACTCTTGAATTAAACGTAAAGTAAATTTGAAATCGACACATCTGTCAAATGTTGACGTTTAAATCTGTTTGCCACTGTTTGCCGATTTGAAAAAAAAGTATCAGTATTGTAAATCAGTAATAATTAAGCACAATTGTACTCTTTATTATCGTAAGCTACCTATTATCAGATCTATGAACAAAAAAAGTGAGGTTCTTCACAAATTTCATTTGACGCAAACACATTCAGTTCACGTAAGGTCTAAAATTGAGAAATACAATCTCTCCAAGGAATGTTAGGTCCAGAATTGAAGATAACAACGTCAAGAACACGATCCCAGCGTCAGTTTCCAGAAAAATCTCAAATTACCTCAAATTTTGCGAAAGCACCTTCAAAAAGCGGAACCTGAAAGAAGCCGATTTAATGTACCAAAATTTACCAGTGAGGTTTTTAAATACGGGAAACACGAATATCCTCTTTATTTTACAATCCAAAAATAGGTTTCGATTTTGTTGTAAAATATTTTGGCACTAAGATTCCGATTCGTTTTTGTTTCTGTAACGCCGTTGAAATTCCACCAATGGGACGTGGAGTTTTGTGAAAAAGTTGAACGATGTTGCAACAAAAAAGAAGCATTCTCGTTCCAAACGTCGAAACAGTCATCACGTTTGAATTTTCCCCGATTCGAATAGAAAAAGTAAAATAAAAAAACTTAACCTTGAAAAATTAGTTGAAAATCAGACGTCAAGTAGGTTTAGTTTAACCTACACCTATTAAAGGGATTACGAGAATAGAGCTTAATTTTTACATCATAAACTACATTTACCGATTGAGACTATCCCGAATTCCTGACTTCGAAGAAAAGACCTTATCCAGAAAATTCCAAGATATCCAGGCACCAGTATCCGAAGAAACCCACTACCTGAATTTCCGAAACACTTATACCGGTATCGAAGCAGTAAGGTTAGTTAATGAACGTCACATAAGGGCCAGATATAAAGATTATTCGAATAACATAACTATCCATTTTTTTTTAATTTTTATCCTTTGTGAACTGAATTTATAATACTGATCCTGAGAAAACTTGTAATTTTTTTTTGTTTAATCTAATATTTAATTTACCTGCGTATTAAAAAAGGTCAACGAACTGATTTGATTTTAATTGGTTGAGCACCATCTATTAAATATTAGTCAAATTGCCAGAACCTTATTTTTCCCTCAATTTTTAAATTAAGGTGTTGGTTTTATTTTGTTATATTAAATATAATAGTTTTTATTCTAGAGAAAAAATGGATATGGATATGGTAGAAGGGAACTGGATTATATATATATATTCTAGAGAAAAATTCAACAAAATAAATTTTGATAATCGTTTATTAATTTGAAATAATAAAGTTTTACAATTGTTATATTTTAATTAGGAATTCTATTTTTTTTGTGTGTCTGTTGGTGAAATTGAATCGGAATTCAACCCTTCCCTCCCTGAGAGATTTAAGAGTTTCAAAATTAGTTTAAAATTAAAGAGAAAGGAGCCGGAAAGTGATTTTGCCCTAATAAACGGATTTATTTTGTCTGTTTTACAAAATTGATTTAATAATCAGTAGGTATAATATATTGCAAACATAAATTTTGAACGAGAAGCATTTTTTTCAGTAGCTGTTTTTGTCGGAAGATATGAATTTGATTCACAAATAGAAGACTCCTCTTGTATATCTTAATTCCTAAACAAAATCTCTACTGTTCAGGAATTAACACAGTGGATTTTTCTGAAGAGTTTGAAATTATAGACAAGAAATGAAGCCAAATAATAAACGTAAACCCTATATGTGTTATACTTTGACCGGCAGAGGAGTGCCAGTCTTATTTTACTAACATGTGAGACGTACCAAAAGCCTAAACCATACAGAGGCATCTAAAACAGTTTTGGCAATATTTTGGGCCATGGCAGAATGTATACTCAATTGCACATTTCACAATCTATTCTACTTAAATACAAAAATTCGAAGATGTAAAAATTCTAATACATTATTTAAATCACTTTTGCCGGCCGTTTTATTTGAATTTCTTAATTGGTAAAACTAGTTTTATTTCCAGAAAAGAGAAGTTACCTCATCTATATATGGAAAGATAATGTTTTCTAAGAAACTCAGAGCTGCTAGAAACTTTTGTTAATAAATTTCATATTCTGTAACCAAAGAAATCAAAATATCTGAAATTTAAATCTGAATCTTGATAATGTATTTTCCAATACTAGCGCCACAGAATATCAAACAACCAGAATTTGCACTCCTCTTGGCGGGAAAGTACGCGCATCTTTAGTGCGCAGCGTAAGTCGCCATCTTCTCTGGAAGAAAAATACTTCACGGTAGTGATTCGAGCGTTGTTCATTGTTTACTGGCTATCAGGTGTTATTGACTTTAGCGTTTGTAGTTTTTTCCCTATTGCTAATATTAAAAAATATTGTAATATAATTCTAATTCTAATAATATAAAATGAGTTTGGTTTATTTTACGAAGTTGCTATTTTGAAACAGCTTAATATTATCTGTACTTATCAAGGGCATCTAATTTTCAGTCAATACACCCTGTCAACGTATATATTTTTTTCTAATGCTGCAGTATAATAAAAACTGTTTTTTAATATGTATAATGAATAGGTAGTAGATTTCCTATGTCAACTACGTTCTAGAAAACGCAGGAATATAAATGATCTAAATTTATTAAGCCGATTATAGTAGAAACAGTGGAAGCCAATTAATTTAAATTCCGCATCTCGAAATCGCGAAGTAATCCGTATAATTTAGTTTAGTAATAACTTTCAATAATTACTACGCATATCACCCGTACAAAGTTGGTTGTGATAATCTCTTCGTAACTTTTAAAAGTATACCTTAGTCAGTTAAAAATCACAAAAAGCTCGTTTGTTTTACAGCATTACTTTACTAGTGTGTAGCAAAGCATATAATGAGTTTCCCTGCTTGTGTGTTTTAGATAACCCAAAATTCGGACAACCTATAGTTAACGTCACCGTAGCAGTGGGAAGAGAAGCGATTATTGAATGTATCGTAGAAAACCTAGGAACGTACAAGGTAAGATTATTAAGGTTTGCTTAGTTCTAATCTCTAAATTATATTGCATATTGTAGTGTTGTCTACAGACATACGCGTGCGAATGTTCTTTCCTATAGTATCATAGATGTGTTGACATTATTTTCGTTAAATTTGAATTGTCAAACCCTTTGATCAATATTAACAATATTATATACGTATACAGGGTGGCGCACCACATTCTCGTCGGTTTATATATGAGAAACGCTCGTACTGTTTAATGTTGTTATTTGTTTAATAAAGTTTTATCTACTTAGTTAAAAGGCCTTTTCATTATTGTGAAACACAACCAATCGATTCGTTTAATAGGTATTAGCCATTTGGAATAATAATTCCATCAAAACCTACTTTTGAAAATTAAATGGTAAGAAGTTAATGTTAAAATAAAAAACTATAAATTACTAAAAAACTAGAAGAGATGGGTATAGGAAACCCTAGTACAGTTTTAAACACAATTGAAATTAGAATCTAAATGTGTTAAGAAATAGAGGGTGTTCTATTTAACATAAGAGAATTACTTGACTTTAACATTAAACAAAAGAGAAATCGTTTTTTAAAACATCCTACATAATATCTAGATATCAACTAATAAAGTTATAAAGTTTAATCCTTTGAATAAACAATAAATATAATTTAAAATATTTTGCACAAATATGTAAAACAGAAATTTTTATTTACATTTTCAAAAATAGTAAAGTATCTCGAAAACGGGTTGAGTTAGGTATAGGGTATATAACAGTAAGTGGCTTTTATTTAGCCTACAGTATCAGAATATGCACTAATATACAGGGTATTCTATTTAAATTTTCATAACTTTGGTACGCAACTTTTTTTTTATCGCCCTGTATATTTCCAAATAATTTTAAAATATGCTCCTACTGAACCTACACAACCTTTAGTAAAAAGATTTTGAAAATACTTTCCCGTTTCTCGTACATAAACCGACGGGAATGTGGTGCGCCATCCTGTATGTCTGTATATGTACATATATAGAATTAACGGATAGAACCTTAGGGTGCCGACGATAGTAGCGTTGACAAACCGATTACGCTTGGCGGTGCGGCGATGAATATGACTCGGACGTATCAGTTTACTCAGAGATTGGAAAGTGATAGTAGTAGATTGTTATCGCTTTTTTTGTGTTTCTTGTTGTCTCCTTCTAATTCCTATTGAACTTATTACCTTCATTAAAATATTTAAAATGTCGAGTTACACAAAAGAGGAGCGCATTTGTATGATTAAATGGTATTGCTCATATGGGAGTGTGGAGGAGATTATTGGACGTTTTATCCCACACCAGTCGCTGCTGGTTTGTTAGTTTGAAAATACAGGTAGTATTACAGGTTGTTCACAATGTAATAAGGGAAATCAAAGAGAACTACCACATTTTGAAGAAAGAATTTATTGAGAGAGAGCTCAAAGTATGTGCTTTAGTTGAAGCTAATGAACCGTGTTTGAGCCGTCAAATTTCCTCAAATTGTAGACAATCCAAAGACTACAGGCTGGGATATTTTAAGAAGAAAACAATATAGATGTTTTAAACTAAATAAAAGTCCAGGAATGAAACGCTATTCCTGTTAAAATGCTGGCTAATATATGGAGTAAACTTCATTACTGGTTAGGTAACGATTGCAGCATGGAGGTCTCTTTGATTCGGTTATTAAGTAATTGGTTTGATTCTTTATCATAATTCGGCTTGTTTTGTGAACAACTGATAGCTATAGATATAGTAATTTAGTAATTTATTTATTCCATTATGTAATGACCATTACAA
>SMLS01048048.1:0-19857 GCA_004785975.1 Popillia japonica | reverse complement strand
ATATTAAAATATCTCGAAAACCGGTTGAGTTAGGTATAGGGAATATAGCAGTAAGTAGCCTTTATTTACCCTACAGTATCAAAATATGCACGAATATACAGGGTGTTCCATTCAAATTTTCATAACTTTGGTACGCAACTTTTTTTTGGATCACCCTGTATATTTCCAAATAATTTTAAAATGTGCTCCTAATGAACCTACACAACCTTTAGTAAAAAGATTTTTAAAATACTTTACCGTTTCTCGTATATAAACCGACGGGAATGTGGTGCCCCACCCTGTATATTGGACTTTTTAGAAAGGATATTTCGAAGGGGAATAATAATAATAATAAAAATAAATTACGTAAGGTCAATAACTACCATAGGAAAAATCAAAGATTTATTAAACCACCTTTGGATTGTGTCGGTATTCAAAAGAAAATTCAATTCTCTGCTCTCTGAATGCCTAATACTTCTACGACGACTAAATCGTAGCGAGCTCCAGTATTAGCCATTACTTTTTATGGTCCTTTGTGAAAAACCTATAATTCAGAATAAAATAAAGTTACGAGGAGAAATATCTTCGTTGGTTCGCCGAGAACAGCTTTGGGGAGAGTTGCAATTATCAAAAGTTTTTGAGGAGTACTAATATCAGCAGGGTTTATCTTGATGTTACCTACGAACTTAAATGCGTCAATTCCTAGAAGTGAATACATACTTGAATAGACGAACGGACTTTTGGGGACAAAAGAAGATACAAAATTGAAAAATCGGTTGGAGATAAAATGCAGTTCGTAACAGTCAAGAGGAAAAGCTTTTGGTAAATTTGACAACATGGGCATTGCAGCGAATACCAACACTCCTATACAACACAAATTAAAGTTTAAGAAGACAACTTTTGGTAACCTACCAGGAGTATTGAAAATCCAAATGCAGGATTTGTCGAGTAAATCTATTTGCTGAGAACTCTTGTTAAAATTTGATGATTTGGTATTTCCCTCAAATTATCAGATAATATTGACCACTCAAAATTTTTAATTTTTGGATTTTGCTGGAAGAGGGTGGGTTCAAAAAAGTGGTATTACACTAAAACCTGTGAATAGCGGCCACTAAAAAAATCTCAATTGTTGGCAGTTATTCAAAGGTGGCCGCAAAAGACAGGTGATGGATTTTACTCACGCCAAATTCCAAGCAAATAAGTATATCTACATATTTAAAACTTCGTTCTTTATTGAAATGGCAAGCTCAAGGTTATAGGGCAAAGAAATCTAAGATTTTAACGAAGGAAGAAATCGACAACTTTATCCAGGAAGCCCCAGATAAAGAATATCTAATGATTAAGGTAATTTATAAGGTTTTAATTTTTACTTAGATTACACATTTATTTATTTTTTAGGTGGCTTTAATATTTGGTATTTCTGGGGCCTCTAGAATGGATGAGTTAGTCCGAATGACTCTACACGTTGTAGAAGACCTTGAATCTAAGCTTTTAATTAGCATACCTAATTCGAAAAACTACAAACTAAGATCATTTGTAGTTAATCAGATGTACTTGAATGTTTATGGAAGTATGTTTCGTTAAGACCAGAAAATATGAACAGTGAGCGATTTTTCTTTAAATATCAAAGCGGAAAGGGTTGTAGACAAGCAGTAGGAATACATCAATTTAGAAAAATGCCTAAAATAGTTGCTACTTATTTGGACTTGGTAAATGCGACAGATTATACTGGTCATTGCTTTCGTCGGTCTTCTGCAACAATATTAGTTGACTCCGGTGCTGATATACCTTGTTTAAAGAGGCATGGAGGATGGAAGTCATCCAATGTTGCTGAAGGATATATCGAAGAATCTTTTAACAATAAGGTTGAGGTGGCAAATAAAATTTTCACTGTATAAAATAACCCTACTACTTCGCATGTTGTCCAAAATCTTTCTCATAGTTCTAATAATGTTCCTTCAATTTTTAATAATTGCACTAACTGTCAAATAAATGTAAATAAGTATAATAAAATAATTTCAAAATGTATTCTGCAATGCATTGAGGTTCTCGAAATATAAATTAATTCCTTACAAACAACGTGTATTCAATCATTTATGTAGTAACGATTTACGGAAAAGATAGTTTCTTAGTTACAATTTTTGTAATCGTAGTCGTATTTTCCTTTTTATTCAAGAATTGTTGGTTCCATGTCTGCAACATATACATATACAGAGTGTCCGCGAAATACAAAGCATGCTTTTAAGGGATGATAGCTACAACGATTTAGAACCAAAAACATATAATACACCTTGGGTCTATCTGTAAGCGTAAACGAGAAAAAAAATTATTTCTCATGTCACAAACTTCGATGCATACTCTACACCGGCAGCTGATCAGTGCAAGATTTACCCGACGATTACAGGCGTGTGTTGCAAGACATCCAGCCTTTCCTGTAATAAATTTTCTCCTGTCTCTCAAAAAAGTCCTTTTTAGGACCACCAATTTATCACAAATAAAAGAAAAGAACTCAATTTTGTAGTAGCCTTTACGAAAGAGCTTAAAGCGCCATAACATAATTGCAATAATTACATTATTTTCGTTCAATGCGACTTTCCCTCAACTTAAATTTTCATTTACCGATCGGAGGCTGCTATTAAATACGCCCTTTTCACTCTAACTTCAACATAACATCGATTTTATTGTCATAACATTATTAAAAAAAAATGCAAAGGTACCTTTATTTTAAAACGTATGGCCATTGACTTCGTACGATACAAGTTCAAGGTCGTATAAACAGACGATGCTTGGCTTACATCTGCGCTTCTAATGAATACGAGTACAGTGTGGTGGAAGAGAAATGACACCACGCTTCAATTTCAAAGTATGAAATAATTCGTTTTCATCGTTGTTTTCAGTTATTTTCGACCCTAAATTTTTGATATGGTTTTTTGGTTATTTAAGAAGCAATATGGATGAGTTTTCTTGTACAGTTTGACCAAATAAGGTTTTTTATAAATAATTTTTTTTCTCGTTTACGCTTACAGATAGACCCAAGGTGTATTATATGTTTTTGTTTCTAAATCGTTGTAGCTATCATCCCTTAAAAGCATGCTTTGTATATCGCGGACACCCTGTATACATTCAACATTCGAAACAGACTGACTCTGATTGTGCGTTGCACACATGTTAAATATCGCCTATGATATATTTGTTAAAACAGTGGCGCCACGAATATTTTGTAAATATCTTTGTCATTTTTCTTTTCTCGCGTCTAGGAAGAAATTTGCGCAAAATATTTTGGATTTAAGTTTAATAAAATAATATCTTTTCATTTTTATAGCCTTTACTTTTATTTCAAATACACCCTGTATATAAAGTATGTGATGGAGATCAACGGAGTAACAATAGTTAAAAATACTCGCGCAACTCATTAGGATAACGTAAATATTATCCTCAATTTGAAGCATTCTTTAAACCAACTCGGTGTATTTTTAACCATGACCTCGATTTCATTCTAACAATGTATAAAATTTGCAAAAATAGTATACTCGCTAAATACCGCTGGTGGTAACGTGCGTAAAACCTGATCAAAGTGAGATTTTAAGTATGTAAATCTGAAAATAAAATTGCAAAAAAAAACCTGCTACATTTGTGATAGTAAATGATAAATTACACAGCATAAAGTTGAGTCTGACAATGAGATACCAAGTCAGTCAATAATTACTTTGATGTAATTTCGTTGTGATATATTGTGTTTGTGGTAATTGTCCCAAATTTTTACGTAGACATTTGCGGGTACTAATAATTTTAGTGAGAAATGTGACTGGGCAAATAATAATAAATACATAAAATAAAATGACTAGGATTTAAAAAAGTACTATATTTAATATGATTTAATCTTCTAGGAACCTATTAGAAAGAGATACGGACACACCAAAATATACTCAGTGACATTAGAAGTGTTACCCCCAGAAGGAATCATTTGTTCAACTTGATTTTTTGGTAATGTGATAGTTTTACATCTGAAATGAAACAAGATTTGCAAGAAATTTTTTAACATGTAACACGAAAAAAAATTAATAATGTGTTTGGCGACCCCGTAGCTGAGTACACTCCTGTACATGTCTAGGCAGCGACAAAATGAGATATCTGCTTGTGGCACCTTGTTCCAAGCAACTTGAACTTCGTTGATTAACTGCGCCAAAGTTTGTGGAAGATGGGTCCTCCCCATGATATCCCACACATGTTCGACGCGCCTTCTTCTTGTAGAAAGTCTATAGTTCGACGAGCAATATGGGGACGTGCATTGTCTTGGTGAAAAAAAACGAGTGGTTGGCCATCTAGACACAACATAAGGCGTAGCTGTCATACTCCCTCAAATAAACAGAAGTGGTGACTGGCTACCATACGCAATAGCCCCCAAACCTTTACTCCAACAGTCCAGTGTACCTACCTTTCAACAGCAAACCAATATCGCGTCGCTCTCCGAGACAGAATCGTGATTCGTCGCTGAAGACAACATTATGCCATTCTGCTTCCCAATGTTACCGTTCTTTGCATCAGTTCAAGCGTTGACGACAGTGGTCAGCATTCAAGGGAAGCACTAATCGTGGACGGTATGAAAAAGGTTCAAAGGCTCGAATGCGGCGATATAGTGCACGCATAGTAACTTATTCTTCTTTAAACCATTGGTCAACGATTGGACGCTTTGTAGCAAAGCGGTCTGTGGTACATCTTGACCAGTTGGTCTTCTTCTTGTTCCTCAACCTTCTTCTGTCCACACACGACACACACGCATTACCGTCATTGCAGTACAATGAACACGACGGCCAATTTCGCGATAGGACAATCCAACATCTCGATAGGCAACAATTCTACCCCTGTCAAAGCCACTAATATGGTGATAATTTTGACTTCTTCGAACTCTAGGCATTTTATTACGTTTAACCCTTGTAGACCGACACGCAGTAAGTAAACTTTTCTATATTAATCAGCTCTCATGAACATGAATGTCTTCGCAGAAAAGTATCAATGATAAAAATTTGACATTCTTATCATAGCATGCATTAAATATAGTCATGTTGATGCAAAAAACTCAAGTTGAACAAATGTTTCCTTCTGGGTGTAACACTTCTAATGTCACTGAGTATATATTAACGTAAAAGGAATATAATACGCGAATATTACATAATCTTGAATTTAGTTTGATAGGTAACAATTACCGTATCTATCAATGTGCAATTGGTCATATGATCTTTCCGAAACAGTGTAATTCTAAACCATGACTAAGCATGTCAAGAATTGCAAATATCTGTTCAGAACTGGAAGCTACACAATAGCACCGGTTTGCATTATTATGTAACTGAATCCCCGGCGTCCGTAAACGTTTGAATAGTTGTCAAGCTAGTTATTTCCAATTCGTACTTTTACAATGGCAATGTTGAACCTATCTCTACGCCGTGTATCCGGATGTTATATGTACGGATACTCAAAGAGAACGGACAGGTATATAAATAAAACGTAAACACAACTTGGCATTCATTCTCGGTTTTATTTTATTGCAGAAAGGGTGGTGATTCATAATCGAATAAGCTCGAAACGTGTTTTTAATGTTTGCTCTGAGAAAATGTGCATACTTTTACTGATTGCTCTAGTTGAACTCAACCTCAAATTTTCCTCGGTTGCTATTCGTTTTCTAAATTTTATTTTCACGGTGAAAATTAATTGGAGTATGACGAAGTGGTATATTACGGTTATTGTTGTAATTTTAAAGTTTTATTATTCTAGAAAGTCGTAAAAACTAAGTTAGCAAAGTAGTATCATCCTGTTATTTTAGTGTAGGTAACAAAATGGGATAGATGTCTGACTTTCCCATTCTTAATTGCAACGAAATTAGGTTTTAGTACAGTATATACAGGGTGTCTCACCAGGAACTGCATCGATCGATATATGGAAGAGCATACATTGGAAAATTTCGGGATATACTAAAGTCGACATGCGCTTTAAACTAAAATATTTACAATAACCTGACGCATACGATTATACCGAAAGTGGCTGTCAACTTTGTTATTTTAAATAGAACACTCTATATATTATTACATTTTTCAATTTCTCGTTCAATTTTGAAGTAAATTTAATAAAACAACTATGTTGTTATTTTCAACTATGTTTGAAATATTTGCAATTTTTTTTTAATTTTTGACAGATGAAGGAGTGGATTTGAACTTCTATAACTGTAAAGGTATTTAATTTGGAAAATTGAAAATTTGTAGAACTGTTGACCGTATAGAATAGAACTCGAAACCGAATAAATTTTTCGAAAACACTATACAGCGTATCCGAAAATTACAGCAAAATTTCCGAATAGAGAAAGTGTCAAAACTTTTTTTTTTAAATACAACCACCTACTTTTCTCTTTCTCATCAAACTGCGCTTACAAAAATACAAAAAAGTATTCATTACCTATCTAAAATCGATACCTTTTAAGATAATGAAAAAAATATGTAGGTACTACAGAATTTAAAAAGTTTCGTATTAGTCAAGGCCAAAATTGAAAAACATAAACCTATTGTTGGTAATGCAAACATGGAAAGACACATTTTGGGATACTTCATAACATATCCAACAATGTCTTTAAGACAAGCCGCATTGGAATCAGGCTTATCTAGGTGCTCAATACACAATACTGCGCAAACAAAACTTCGCCCATGTATCACATGTTCTTGACATCACTTTATTGCATTCGATAATTTAAAGGTGTTGGCATTGTTTATAATTGAAAACTAACAATAAATGACATTTCATCAGTGCTGGATTGTTTCTCGAATGGTAGTATCGATTTTAGATGGGCAATGAATAAGACTTTTTTTTGGTACTTTGGTAAGGACAGTTTGATAATAAAGAGAAAAATAGGTAGTTGTATTTTAAATAATTAAGTTTTGACACTTTTTCCATTCGGAAATATTATCGTAATTTTCAGATACGTTGTATAATGTTTTCGAAAAATTTATCCGGTTTCGAGTTCTATTCTATACGGTCAACAGTTCTACAAATTTTCCAAATTAAATACTTTTACAATTATAGAAATTCAAATGCACTCCTCCATCTGTCAAAAATTTAAAAAAATTGCAAATATTTCGAACATGGTTGAAAATAACAACATATGTAATTGCTTTATTAAATTTACTTCAAAATCGAACGAGAAATTGAAAAATTTAATAATGTATAGGGTGTTCCATTTAAAATAACAAAGTTGACAGCCACTTTCGGTATAATCGTATCCGTCAGGTTATTATAAATATTCTAGTTTAATAGCGCACGTCGCCGTCGACTTTAGTATACTCCGAAATTTTGAGAATTTCCAATGTATACTCTTTCATATATTGATCGATTCAGTTCCTCGTGAGACATCCTGTATAAGTACCAAAATACATCCCAAACAGTAACATTGATTTTCCTGTCTTTAGTATCATCGTATCATAGTATTGATAACCTCAAAATCAGATAAGTAAGTTTGCGGCAATTTTTGCGATTTGTAGGTTTCAATTCTTGTCTCAATTAATTTTTGTAGGCATCCAAACAATAATCGTTTGTCAAAATTATATACACGAATGATATATAAATTACCATTTCTGCGATTGATTGAGGCATTGAGTTGTTGGCATACTAAGATCTAAAAGATGATGACCATGCTTTTGTAGAGATAGATGCGCTTTTAGATGAAACAACTGTTACAAATGTTTCAGAGTAAAATCCAACGTTTGTATTAAAGACATCAAATTGTTTTGTAAAAAATGTTGGGACCCATTTTTCAGAAATTTCTTTACTGATCCCGAGTTCTATAATTTGCTGAAACAGTTTTATAGTAAATAGTGTTAGAATTCTGTTTTTCGTTCCTTTCCACAATATGTTCTCTAATTGGGAAAATTGTGCTTAAATCATTAAAAAAACACTTGTCTACATGCTTTTAATCAGAAAATGCCAATCTTAATTTCATTCTAAGTAATACTTTAGAGTAGTTAGATTAATTTCCATACATAACTATGTGAACAATTATGCAACATCTGTTATTGTTTGCAATACTTATCAACTTATTGTAGTAAACATACATATATTTCACATATGACACTATATTGGATTTCAAACACTGATGCTTTATTATAGTATGTTATGCAGGATATTTATGGAATGCTTCACAGTATTTGTTGTTCAGAAATATTATATTATGTGTATGCCTTGTACATTAAGTCCTGATTTTTTCGTCTGGACCTATACGTACAGATATTAATTATGAGTTTACAAACAAATCTATTTATATATTCATAAACATCATGCCTTGTGCAAATTGTATGTATATCTGTATTATTAAACCTGTTCGATTTTGAAGATAAATAATACTGAAGTTATAAAGCAACAAACATAAAATTGAGACCTTAGAACTCAAACTGTCACTGAAAGCGTTTTGTCAGTAGTGTCAGTGCATTGGACAAGTACAAGGTGGTTTAACAGAAGATACCTCGTCTTTAAAAACTTTCCTCATTAGGCTTTTTTCAAGTACTCAAACCAATAAACAAATAAGTTGGTTTGAAAAGTTCAAATTTTGACATTTGTCAAACATAAATTTAATTTATTACTATCATGTCAGAGTTAGAACGAGCAAAATATGAGAATTTTGTCTGCAGATAATCCGGTACCGGTATGTGGTTGTTAAATAAGGCCACCTTAAAGGTATGCAACCCATCGTAGTTAGGGATTACCATCTCTTTCTAACATATTGTATTATTATTATCAATGATATTTGATTTCGTAGAGATTGTTGATGTTTGTAAGATTTTATTTACAGTAAATTAGTTAGGTTATGTACTTAAATATAATAAAGATACTGATATCAAAGGATAAGTTTTTTAAATGTTTCGTCTGCAGCGGATCAGTGCCTCCCTCGAAGGATCTGACTGGGCATTCACTTAATATGCGGTTCATAGTCCCATTTAAACATCATGTCTCGACATCTACCATGACCCACCCTAAGTCGGCCCAGCCACCTCCACGTCTGACGGGGTGGGTTCATCCCCGGTAGTTTTTCTGACAGTTGCATAATGATGTCTAAGTATTTAACGCCGCTACTGCCGGTGGTCAAGTCAATTGGAGTTTAAGTTAGTCTTCTTCCAGTTCAATCTCTCCAGATCGGAAAAAACTGATCTAAGACGATCTGGTGGAAGAGCACGGAGGGTACAGTGGATGGGCAAAATATTATCTTGTTAGCTTTTACCTGCTCCCTTTGAGCGACCTTCATTCTACGGAGTTGAGGAGGAGCTATATTGGCAAGGATCGGAAGCCATACTGTAAGTGTGGATCTCAATGTGCCTGCTTCGTTGAGTTGGACATCTATTTCATTAGAATGGGAGCTTTTATACCACACTGGAGCACAGTATTCCACAACCGAGTAAGTTAAAGCCTGTGCGGACTTTCTGAGCAGCCCCCAGATGGTTCCAGCAAGTTTGTTAAGAATGTTATTTTTTGATTTAATTTTCTGGCTTGTCTTTGTTAAGCGCTGTTTATACGTTAGTGACCTGTCCAGCGTGACACCCAGGTGTATAGGGCACGGGTTGGGTCTTTCTAGGTTTTTCTCCACCGAAAGTGTGTCGAGTTCTCTATGGGCTAGGGTGTTAGTAAGGCGGAAAGCGCTCACTTGCGTTTTTTGAGGGCTAGGTTTCAGGCACCATTGCATGTAGTATTTGTGCATAATTTCAACATCCTTCGTGAGTTGGCTGCTTCCTTCACTCAGTCTGATGCTGGATTTCCAAGGCTAATCGTCAGCCTTAATGAATTTCCTTGATGCTGTATTTGGAACGTCATTGATATACACATTAAAAAGAAGTGGCGCCAGACCGTATCATTAGACCCATTAGACCTTTTTGGGAGCCTGATTCAATACATGAGATCAACGCCAGGACCTCTAAAGTCAGCCTGTTCCGGTATAGTGAAATCTTCTACCCTGGGAGATATTCTGTTATATAATAATCTCTCAAAAAGTTGTAGCACATGCACAGTAATGCCATGGGTCTGTAGCTGGACGGGTTTTCTGTTTGTTTTCCTATTAGCTTTACACCCTGGGCAATTGATTTTTCTGGCCAAAAGTGTACACAAATCGAAAAGCACTACATAGATTCAAATGTGGTAGAACTACAATTTGTTACCATCAAAAAGCATGGCGGTTTCTAAATGAGGAAAAATGTTTAAGCCATCATTGAGAAAGGTTAGTCAAGTTCTCGTTCTCGGATGAAATATATGATTTATATGCTGCTAGTCTGAATCTGTTTGTGACTAAATAGTCTACTAGGTTTAACATAGGTGGCGGGGCAATCATATCTATGGGTTTTCATGTTCTAGCGATGTTACAAGAGGCATCAAAGCATTGGCATTTATCTAAAATGAGGTACCTTGAGAATGTTGAAGGTGTAATAAATACACATATATATATTACACATTGCACTAATATTAAAAGTAGCAAATTGCAAATTTTAATCATCAAAACGTAATTTTCCTTTCAACTAGAGTCAGTTGGGTTTAGTAAATAACTATTTTAAACCAAGATCAAAAATAGACGGTTGCGTATTACTACATAAAGAAATGTTGTTTTGCAAATTAGTTTTATAATTTCCAGAATTGACAATGCTATTTTATAAACAATTCTGATGCATTTCTTAATTACTTTTACATTGTTTATGTGTCCTACCAAAGAATACATACTTAAAGAATATTAACATAAACAACATCTGTTCTGTATTTTAAAAATAAAACTTCAAGCATACAGATTGTAAACAATATTGTAGTCACATCAATTTTACTTTTGAAAAGTTTCCAAGATTGTCTTCCTAAAATAAAATATCTCCACACAATAATACTACCAACTGCAAACAAACGTTTTAATGTTAGCGATCATTACACTGTACCTATAAATATCATGAATCACATTATAAATCGCTATGATTCAGAGCTAAAAACCACTAGATTTATGTCAATTACTTATTTTTTAGCCGATTCTATGACGGGATATCAATTTTAATACGTCGAGATATTTTGTACTCATCTGACAGCTACCGTATGATTTATCATATGTATACAGGCTGATGCATTTTTGATCCTCACCATAGCGATCTCGTTTATTATTGAAGATAAACAGTAGGTTTAAATTTGGCAAACTTGGTAAATTTTCTGGTTATTATGATTCCGACAAGAAAGTAGTAACAAATGGCGCTCGAGATTTTTGATAAAAAAGGAAAATCTCATTTTCTTATTTTGCTTGTAGCACTTTTATTTCGCTTTGCAGAGAAAAACTAACGACACATTCTCAAGGCCACTTTTGCTCTTTAATCTAATGGTGTACTTAAAATTTTTATACGACGTTTCGTTTTCTTTGGATCATCATCAACTTTGTTATTTCTTATAGGCGCCATATTGGATTTTGACACAGCCAGAATGATTTTCTTTTTCTTATTTCAACCATGTGTTATGTTGAAAACAAAATTTGATATTGTGTCTTACTTGACGAAGAATCTGATTTGAGATTAAGTAAGGTAGGTAGCTATGAAATCTCGAACTGTTAATCGCTTAAAATTGAGTATCGTGTAAATGACAATCAATGTTAAATAAGGTAGCCATGAAATTACGAACTGTCAATTATCGCTCTCTGTGGGTCCTGGAGGATGGGCTTATACAGCGTGTCCGGTTGCCAGCGATGAGTCATCGGGAGGCCGTATATATTGCCTGGCTTATACAGTGTGTCCACGTCGAGTGACTGACATTTTTTGCGTTATTAACGCATCGATAATTGACAGTTCGTAATTTCATCGATACCCGATTTTCATTTACGCGATAGTCAAATTTAAGTGATTGACAGTTCGAAATTTTATAGCTACCCACCTTAGTTAATCTCAAATCAGATTCTTCGTCAATTAACACACAATATCAAATTTTGTCACCATATGACACAGGCTAGAAATCAGAAAAAGAAAATCTTTCTAGCTGTGTCAAAATCCAATATGGCACCCATAAGAAATAACAAAATTGATGATGATCCAAAGAAAACGAAACGTCATATAAAAATTGTAAGTAGACCATTAGATAGAGGAGCAAAAGTGGCCTTGAGAATGTGTCTTTAGTTTTTCTCTGCAAGATCAAATAAAAGTGCTACAAGTAAAATAAGAAAATGCTATTTTTTCAACAATTTCGAACGTCATTTCTCCTAATTCTACTTTCCTTTCAGGGTCATAATAACTACAAAATTTAGCAACTTTGCCAAATTTAAACCTACCGTCTATCTTCAATAATAAGCGAGATCGCAATGGCGAGGATCGAAGATGAATGTAAATATTTATTAGTTTGCCAACATAGATAATAGTATTGACTAATATGTGTATAAACTACTAAAACGAATTGTATAATAAGGAATTTTTATTATTCATTTAACAATAATTTTTCAGATAAAATTTTAAAGCGTTACAAATTAACGTCTTTATTATACAATATTTCGAAATATTAAAAATTCACAAAATACTATTATGTAGTATTTGAAAGGCTTTCAATTATAAATTTTTACTGACATTCAGTAAATTGCAATTTTAATTAAACTATAAAAGAAACCGATTCTTAAATAGAACCAGCAATAATTTCAAGGATTTTCTGACAATGATAGAAATCTTATTATGCAACTCCTTACTGACAAAGGAACCCGGAAATTCAAGTTTTTGCGGAAATCTAAACTTAAAGGTTGCCTTGATCGATATACATATTTAAAAAAATGTATTTTGTTGCCTATTAACCACATATTCTCCAAAAAATATTTATTTTATTTTTTCTCTTCTCAGTTTCGTTTAGCACCCCTATGGGCAGTCGGATTTTTTGCAGCTTCCTTCGACCATATTCTCCTGCTAATTTGGCCATTGGCGTGAGATAAATTAATACCTTTAATTTTTGTTAGATTGTTTAGTGTGAACATCTTCATTTGCATGGTTGACAGCTTTCTAATAGCTCGCCTTCTCAAAATGTTTATAGAGAAACGTGGGATTCATGGGCTACAGTATCCAAATAAACCGTTCATAAGGATTTCTTGATTGCGTCTTACCGACTTTTGGTACAAGCTCTGGTTCCATGAAGACAGGAGATGACCATACATTTCCATCTTGAGAATTCATCAAGGTTTAGCTTCCTTGTAAACGGTTAGCGAGTTCTGCAACTGAGAGACCCTTTGAAGACTTGCTCTGATCACTACTATTGTGTACTCATCCAAATTTTTTTTTGAGAAATCTGAACATTGTTTACAAAACGGGGTGCTGTGATTATTATATGCAGTAGTGGGTTCTGCAGAATGTGGACACTTAACGATTCTATGAGCTTTAGATAATCGGGGATTGTGTTAGAATAGACAGACCACGCATGACTACCGATGTTCGTCGAAATAGAAACGAAATGTGAAAAAATGGGTAAATTCAAAAAAAAAATTATATTACGAGGTATGGCAATTAAATTCTGATAATTGTAAAATAAAATACAGACAAATCAAGTTAGCAACCAAACTTTATTAACTGCCTTCACAGTAGTCCTCTCCTATCTCAGAACAATGTTTCTAACCTTTCTCCCATGATAGTCTTCTGAAGTTAGGCCTTTCAAGGCAACGGTCGCAGCCTCCTTGACGGCCTTTACGCTGTCGTGGTGGGCTCTTTTGAGATGACTCTTCATTTTAGGGAATATGAAGAAGTCACAGGGAGGCTAAATCGCGGCTGTAGGGAGGATGCGGTAACGTTAGAATACATTTTTTTGCCAAATAATCACTCACAATCAAGGAGGAATGACTCGGCGCTCCAAGACTTCAACATTCCTTGAACTTTCCAGTCACTGTCTAGCCCTCAGAGACGTATTCCCGGCGAACAATCCCATGAATATCGAAGGAAATGGTCAGCATTGCCTGCAGCCGTGATTTTGACATCCTTTCTTCCCTTAGGCGTTCCCCACCGTCTTCCACCCACTGTAGGCTTTGTCTACGGGTCTCGGGATCATATTCGAATATCCAGGATTCATCTCCAGTGACTACACGGCTCATCTAGTCTCACTCTAGCCTTCACTCTCAATATGAGACAACAAATCGTCACAAATTGATTTTCCCAGTTGTTTTTGTTCCATTGCGAGAACTTTGGGCACCATCTTCGCGCAGAGCTTTCGCATATTCAACTTTTCGTGTAACGTCTTCGTCATTGTTTCTTTATTTATATTTAACTCGTATGATAACGCACGAAGGGTTAGGCGACAATCAGACAGGATTAGATCTTGAAGACTTGCCCATTCAACCACACGTGCTTGTGACAGACACTCATCTCCATACACCTGCCATAATTTTCGTAAGATTTCTGCAAGTTTTACACCACTTTTGACAAAAAATTGGCTCACAGCACGTTATCTAAACCATGAGTCAGTCAATTCTGCACCCAGTTAAAAAAGTTGAACCCGGCGAATAGCCGTAAAAACGAACCACAAATTCGATTACCATGAACTCTTTTCTGCGACTGAGAGAAAGAACCACTCTGATCATGAGTATGTGCGCCAGGCATGGAGTGGTTCGTATATCACAACTAAATTCTCGGAATTTAATTGTCATACCTCGTATAATAACACGTCAAATAAAAGGAACAGTAATGGAAAAGTATCGAAAAGACTGTTAACTTCCGGTTTGGGGCAGGATGTGCTGCAGACCAGACTATTACTTAAGAGAGTATTCTTAAGGTTTTCCTCCTTGGACCCGCCTTTGGACAAGTCAGAACTTAACTTGTAACTCAAACTTCACGCGGAAATCATGGGAGCATTTTCTAGCTTCCCAACGAATCTGCACATCCTAGAAGACGCTATCATAGCTCATGCAGATCACAAACCAAAATTCATGCAGGAATTCATCCTCCTGCATTCATCCAAAGGATCTGAACACCATAGACGACATTATCTTAGATTATGCAAAAGAAATTTAAGATATTTTCTTGTTTAAATCTGTAGCTTGTGCAGAAAGCTCGTGTAAATGAAGTAAATTAAATCTGAAAGACGTCAGTGTTGTCATCAATATGTACACCAAGAATCTGAAACCTGCCATCGAACAGTCTAAAGGAAACAGACTCGTATAATATTAATTGGTTGGTTATTGAATGAAATGCAAATCTCTGCAGTTTGTTTGATATTTGTTTTATGGTATTGCAATATTTTCACCGCACCCAGTGTAGTGCAGTTAGATTTTCTTCTCTAGAATCTGACTCTTTTCTTATAAACAGGGAGACATATCTGATGATATTTTTTTTTTCTTTTTTGGGAGACAGTCGAGTAAACTACCAATTAGTTCATTAATATTAGGTATTCAACAAGCTTAGAAAATATATAATAAATAAATTTAATTAGTAAGAAATATGTATCAGTTACTACCATGAATTGCGAAAAAAAATCTGATCTGACTTAACCTCAATTAGAGAATCCTGCAACGAATCGAGATGACTCAATTGTAGGTTAATTCTATAAAAACAAACCTAACCTTGGTAGCCTTGATGGTTATCAATTAAGATTATCGTCGATCGTGCTGTATGTTACATGTGTAAAGTACAACAACGCAAATCCTCTGCGTCTACGCAAAATATTTTCGATGTTTTTTTTTTGATAGTTCCAGAACAGATCACGAGACTTCAATGAACAGTTGACTATATTTTCTACACATATATGACTTGTTATTACAACGAGTACAATTAAAATGTTTACTAGAAGGCTTCCTTCTATTTATGACCTTTGAGCGTTGTGTGTGGATTGCATGTGATATTTGCGAATCAGTTCTATTTAATACGTACAGCGAATGCATGAGACTAAGCACGACCACTGTGACCTCTCATCCTAATTAATTGCTCCCTCCCGCGGATGATGCAACTCACTAGCGGTTCAGGTAAATTTGCACACACTACAATTTGCAGTTTAATTGATAAAATCCGAAGTTATCCACAAATTAATTGTACCTAAGAACTTCAGCTGCAAAAGTCAATGAATGGTGTACAAAATTCAAGATTTCGTTAATGAAACATATTATTTAATCCACTACAACAAGTAAAACAATTTTGATACTTTGTATAAAGGATACCTACCAAACACAGTACTGAAATGCGCATGTGGCAAATGTGTACGTGTCATGTGCTGAAACGTATTGAATGGTTTCCGAACGTGGTTACAAAGTATGTAAATGTCTTTTTAACGTTAGTTGCTTCAGGATGGTTTTCACTGTCGCACAAAAAGTTTCTATCGTGGAGCACTATTTGCTGTCATATGGAAATAGGCCCAAGCTTAAAAGAAGTTGCTTACGCATTTAGGCCTAAGTTTATGAAACAGGCAGTGCGACGCTGTTATGTTACAGTTGTTGACAGGTTTTATCGTACGGAAAGTATCCGTTGCCAACATAAAGGTCACGTGTATAACCCAGTGAAACAAAGTCACTGAAACGAAGCCTCCGAAGATCATTATTAAAACTGAATATCCGTCATAGGTCGCTCCCTCGAATATTCAAGACCATTGGTGATTTTGCATACAAAATATAGACCGGACAGCGTCTGACTGCAGCTGACAAGCGTGTAAGAGCCGAATGCTGCGCATGTGTGTTGGCTATGGATTATTTGGACGCGTCGTTCTTGTTTAGTTTTCTGGTGAAAGCCATATTCATTTAAACGGATACATTAGCAAGCAGATAACGGGTTTCTTGGATTCGACCGCCCCGGCATAATTGTCGAGCAACCCCCTTCATAGTGACCTTGGTACCATTCGGTGTGGTTCGGTTAACTGTGAATCAGGAGTACTACAGAGAAGAGTTTATCACACCATCTCTGCATGATCTTCAGCGATTTTGTTGAGCTAGGAACATACCACAGATTAGATTAGATTAGGGGTGGCCCGAAGGGCCTCTTTCACCGCGACCTTCCTGGTCTATTGTGATTCCCAGTAATCCTAGAAGGCGCCCTCTAACTTTGCCCTCTTTATGGGGCTTAACGTCCTTGAGAGCGCCTCCTGTATGTAGCTCTGTGCTGTGGGATACTCTTTGCCCAAAATTAGAAACATTGCCCTTGCCAGGCCTTCGTAGTGGCACAGTACATGGACTGGGGTTTTTTCCTCCTCCTTGCAGAATCTGCACATGGCATCTTCCGCTAGGCCTGTGTTGTACATATGCCTATTTAGTCTACAGTGACCTGTCAACAGGCCTACTAACATTTTGACGGTTTTCCTGTCTTTATCTAGTAGGTCTCTAGTAAATTCAGGCTTCTGTTCTTTTAGGAACGCCTTTGCCTGTCTTTGTCCAGGTGATCTTTGCCACCAATTCCTGGACCTAATGTGTATCCATTCGTTGATGGATTTTCAGATTTGATTTGGTGGTGCCGAAGGATGGGCCAGGCCCGACGAATTGTTTCGAGGAACCTTGTCTGGCCAGATCGTCTGCCGCCTCGTTACCCTTCACGGCCTCGTAGCTAGGAACCCAGGCCAAAATTAGTGTCCTTTGGGAACCCACCTCGTTTAGGGTATTAACGCAGTCCCAAACCAGTTTGGGCTCAATACTTGCAGAAATAATCGCTTTAAGTGTTGCTTGGCTCTCCGAGAAGATGGCGACGCTTTTTCCGAACTCGGTCCATCTCTCCACTTCTCTAATGCAATGGTGGATTGCTGCTACCTCAGCTTGAAAGACCGTTGTGTCCTTTCCTGTGGCTTTCCTCCGTATATACCGGCTCCTACGCCATGTTCGGTTTTGGAGCCGTCTGTATACCAGTTTGAGTCCGCTCTTATCGGAGAGGCTTTCTCCCAGTCTTTCTTGTCAGGTATTATAACCTGGTATTTCCTATCTAGGTTAAATGAACCCCACCCAGCGCCCTGGCTGCCCCCGCTTGCTAGGCACCATACTACTGCTCCGTAGGTTATCAAGGGTCGAACTACCCTTGTGTATAGCCACAGAGTCATTTTGGAGCTAAGGCCCCAGTTAGGAACATACCACATAATCAACAATGGTTTCAGCGGGACGGGGAAATCTGTCACATAGCTACGAATACTCATCGCACTCATCAGACCCAATCACCTGGTGCGTACATATGGGGAATGCTAAAGAAGGCTGTTTTCTGTACCGATCTACCTAAATTCAAGGTTTTTTTACGTGCCATGCAACAAGCTGTCTTCACAGATAGGTTTCTGAACCTTGCGAACGCTACGAATACTGCTTGAAACGGAGGAGGGCATCTTGAACATCTGTTGTATTGGGAACGTGTCGTGAATAATGTTTGCAATGATATACATAAGTATAATGTTAAAGTATCGCTCGATAATGTAAAGTAAATACATAAATAATAAATAAAAAACGTTTCATAATTTCAGTACTGTTTACTTTGCCGCATACCGTATTTTAATTGGGGTCCTAGTAAATAATATAATTTGAAAACCACATCAGATAGAATATTGCTCTCATAGCCTTTTTTGTAGAAACTCTACAAAAACGGTCTACAAGTTTGTTGATAGCCTGCGCCGTTAAGGCTCCGCCTGAAAAAAAAAGTAACTTCTCCATATTTCTGCTTCTTTTGGTATCAAAAAAATTGTAGAACCTTTTTTGTACAGAATGAAATTTTCCACAAAAAAGTCGCATTGAGCACTATTCTATCTGTAATGGTCTTCAAGTTATACTATTTACAAAGATGTGCTTACACATCACAATTAAAATATTTCGATCCCGTATATTACTGATGCGCAGTACAATGATATCAAGCCCTACAATAAAAGTTCAAGGCTAATGCGCCAGCAGTGTGTACCGCGCCCATCCCTAGTTTTGGTTTGACAACTGGAGTTGTCCTACATTTTCCGCAATTATTTCGCTGCTGTCGTAAAACTTCTAACATATTTTTTTTTGAATTGACGAACAGATTTAACATTCCATTCTCTATTAAAAAATATGACAGAATACATAATGACCCCGTCATATAATTCTTATTTACCACTTAAATTTACTGATATTCATCACTAAAATCTTCAATATCCAACTGCTTTATTCGAAAACTCAATTACATTACAGCTACGTGACTTCCGACACACATACAAAATATTACGAAGTAAACATAGAAGAAGGGAGAAAGGAAAGACGCAATTCGTTCAGCTGTTCCGGTCCAGCGTGTGTCGGGCGGGAGAAACATCGCATTTTATCGTCGGCGTCGTGACGGAAATTGCGTAGTAGCGTCGCTTCGAGAGTTGTAAAATCAATACAGCTGGGGATTTCATACCCTTGCCCTACAAACAAGAAGGTAGCGCCGGTCCAGGGTTATTCGCCGTTTCTGGCGGAGACGGCCAAGCCTCCGCTCCCATTCTCTCGTGAGTTGCGTACCGAATTTAAGACGCAGTTGGAAACAGTAGAATCCCATTTAGTTGTCGTCCGTCTTCCTAGCTCCCCTATTCAAATTGATTTTTCTTTGTTTACCAACCTTTCGGTACGCTCCGATTAATTAGATAAGCAAATACTTGTAGACATCCTAATGCGTAGTCAATTAAGATTTGCTTATTTAGGTCAACAATCAATTTTCAATGTTATAATGTAACGTGATGGTAAATATGTTCGTTTCTGCGAATTTTCGTGAAAATAAACTGCTCTGATGATAGGTTTGCGTTTGTTGATACGCTAGCAATAGGAAATACTCTTACAAGTAAAAATGTTTACAACGTTCGTTTAAGATTTCCAAGAGGGAGAACCTGTTTATTATTGATTTTTTGTAAACAAGTTTACCTTATAGATAGAAGCTTTGATATACAGTGTTTAAAAATTTGGAATTTTCAAAATTATTTGGCAATTATTTAAAGATAAGAATACAAAAAAAA
>SMLS01048047.1:0-15351 GCA_004785975.1 Popillia japonica | reverse complement strand
TAGGTTTTTTTTGCCACGTTTTTCCCTAGTCCTTGAACAGAATTATTAGGGCTTGACAAAAAAATACATTGATATAAGGGCGCATTAGTGTTATGATTATAAATTTACATTTCAAAATATCTTAAATTGTCCACTATATTGTAAACATAATCGTATATATCACTGAATTTCTTTGTCTCTAGATAATTTTGTTGATAGGCATGGCTAGTTATTTATTTATAATTTGACACTAAATAAATGTCAATTTTATTCCACTGAAGAAGTTGTTACGAAAACCAGATTATATATATTGTAAAGGTTTTGGAATAAATTTGACTTTTGTTCGAATTGCAAGTGTTATCATTGACCTAACAAGTGGAAAAACTATCTGGATAATAAAGATAAGTTAAAAGGTCATAAAAATACATATGTTGAACTACTACTTCATAAGTAAAGGAAAGTTCTCAATTAGCTTCTAATAAATATACCCAGATGTAAGTGCAGAGATAGAGAAGGTAAACAATACCGTAGCTTGGTACAAAGTTACTATAAAACTTCATTTTATCTGATTCCGAAACGTAAATAAATGTAAAAATTATTTATGTACTTACTACATATATGCACATGAACTCATATAACTAGATATGCATTCGAATGCATTAATATATGTACTGGTTAAATGTAACACCTTCATTTTATAAGCTAGATTAAACTTGATAATATGTAGCTCTAAATTGAAACACCTCATACCACAATATATGTATTTTGTAATTCGAGAAATACATAGCGGATATCGTCTGTAAATTATGTAGCACTTTTTATGTAAAACCACCTTTGGTAATTGTAATGTCTGTCTGATGACTATAAACGTTCACGGTTTCCATGTTAACTGTACTTAGTAGTTCAGCATAGTTACAGCCTTGCCGCGAGTATGTGCGGTTTTGTTTTTAAAATAAAGCTATATGGGGAAACAACTTGTTGTTGCTTATACTCAATTAAATGTGCAAGTGTTTTATATAGACATTATATTCCATTAACGGTATAGATGTGCATACAACAAATGAATATTATGTATTTATTAAACAATAATTTACAGCAAATGTTATACAAATATTCACTGGATCTCTTGGTGCAGTTCGAGCAAATGTTATTCCTAGTACGTTGTTAGTAACCTATGTTTGATTTGTTAATTAATATTTTGGTTATTGTGATGAATATTTGGGTCATAATTTCAGTGTTTTAAAGGCAGTTGCTACCAAAAGTAAAGCAGATTGCAACTTACTTTATGGGTGTTCTTCGCAGCTAGTATTTCTTTGTGTGTACTATGTATAATAATGCCTGTTTTTTTGAACCAACAAGTCTCCGCCCTCTCAATTACGCAAAACAGAGTAGTCGCGCTAGTTTAATATTTTAAGACTATAAATTTTATTTTTTGTATTATATTAATCCATGTTGGGTTATTTGCACATTAATACATTTTATTTATAAATATTGTGCAGTAGTATGGCAAAAATCAATTTTCTCGTTATTTACGCTTATAATAACGCTTATATCTAACTTTTATCTCTATATGTTTCAAAATGTCTGTTGTTTCTGTTTGTATTCAGTAGGTATTTATTATGCAAAAAATATTTCGTTTTTGTACTAAATTAAGTTGATTAAAGAGACTGATGGTATAGCCAATTATAATAAAAGCATTCGAGAGCCGTAAGGATATAAAACAAATCCACGGTAAAGGTATCGTAATTTCTTTGTATTTCACGAATACCTTTAACGTTTCTTGCAAGATCTCTGAATGAGAGATAAAGCAAAGCAGACAGAACACAACGCAGGTAATTAAAATCCTTCTTATATTAATTAACGAAGTTGAAACATAATCTACAACAACCAAATAAATGTATTTAAAGATGTTTTACTTTCCAATCCATTGGATTTAACGTTATAGTTGAATGTAAAAGTTGTATTTTATACTGCATCGCCAAAGGTTTAATTTGTATTAGCATGTTTAGGACGTATTGTAATAAACTTTTATAGGTAAAGGTGCATATTTAAAGTTACATAGCTTGTTTTCTAAAAATAGCAAATTTATTTGGCCGACAGGTTATTGACTAAAAAGTTAAGAGTGAACATGCGCTAATAGCTGCTGTATAGGTATAATACACGAATAGCAATTACATATCCGAATGTATCTGTATCACCTAAGTTACATTCGGGAGACACAAATTAAAGAAAGTAAAATAAAGATAAAGCATTTATAATTATAATATATACTGCCATTTAGTTGAGATAAATGTAAAAAAAAAAATGAAAGTATGATGCCAAATTATTCGACGATTGAGAAATTCAGGTACTATGAAATAATTTATGTAGGAAGTACTTCTCATATAGTTTCAAGAGACTCCAAATCACGCTTTTCTAACAGCAATTTTCTTTTTATATCCTTATGGATATGCACTTTTAATTCTAAAAAACAGATATTTGCCAACATTATCATTTTCTATTACTGAATAATAGAAAAGACTTTAAATTAATGATACATATTCAAGTTTTAATCTCAGTTAAGGCAAGTAAGAATTGTAACCACATACAGAGTGTACTCGGTCTATTAGAATAGTTGATATATCACTAATCACCGGCCGATTGCAAGCGGGAGGATCTACGCAATCTTCCTATCGCGCCTGTATTCAGTGATGGTCGCATGCTGATATGCGATAACAACACTCTGTTGCTACTGCACTTGCACTCTGGAATTGGATTTTTGCCCTCAATCGTCGGTTTTATAGGAAACCTAATGTCTAGCCGAACTGTGATGAACGAAATGAAAAATTCATGTACCTATAAGATAAAGATGTAACAAGCTATGCCTTCACCAGTACAATGGCACAGAAGAATATACGCTTTTTTTGTTATAACAACCAGAAACTACCTATGCCGATCTTGTATTTTTAACTTTGAATAGATCACTCGCAAGCGTTCACATGGTATATACATATGTATATGGGATTTCATGTGCATTGTAGCGAATTATTAAGGATCTATATTTGAACTGCAGGTCTTCGTCTCGGATATAGAAACTTTCTTCAGCACTGACCACATTTCAGAAGGTTTCGGTAAACTTTATATACAGCTCTATACGGAAAGAATCGTGCAAATGACGAACGATCTTCATGCGGGTATATAAAATAAGCGGCAAATATTTTACACCGCAATGCAAGTTATCATTTGTGTATTATGAAGTGATAGACGTTTCACAACTGTGTACAGTGGGTCAGTTGTAAGGAAATCTTACGTTATCCTCTTTCTTTCTTTCATTTCGTTTAATGCCCATAATCTGCATGATTCCAGCTTCATATTAGGTGGTGTTCTTTGAGCATCTTTTGCGAAATAATTTTCTTAGTTCAGAACAAGTCGTTTTAATTTTTTGTATAAGTATGTATATATATGTGTATTTTTTAAACAACCCACTATGTAATTCTGATGTATTGGAGACTATCCGTTGGTTTGGATATAAGAAGTTCGTAAACAACAAATGCTAGTTAGTGGTCTTGATACCCCAAGAAAAAATTGAATTATCTGTCAGTTTAAATTGATGGTCATTTGGATATAACTGATTTTAATACAATTATGTTGTATTCCATTATTATTTCAGCCTGCGTTGTGTTTCTGTCTAGCGTTAATTGATCTAACCAGTAAATAAGTTTAATGTGTACAGATTAAAAAAAAATCTGCTTCATTGTTAGCTGTTTATTATATGCATATACATATATCTATCACTAAAAATTTATGAAAACAAAAATCTGCTGAATTGCGGATTTCTTTTCCCAGATGACCTCAGGTTTAATTTGTTTTTCATACTAGCCTGTAATACGCTGGCAGTTCGCATTGTCACAAGTAGAGACCTACTAACTTGATAACATGATGTCGCGGATTCGATCAATTATTGGCACATTAACAAACAACATTTTATTTTCTCCAAACTAAAAATCCAACTCATGCAACCGGTTGAGAGAATAAACAACATAAAGGGGTTCTATATTCATAATAGCCTTCAGAACACATCGAATGTTCATTTCATTCACGAGTTTCATACTTTAACGAAGGATCACTTGCTTCAATACGCATTAATAGGGTCCAAAAGCGGGTATTTTGTAGAAAATTTGTGAGTATAATGAATTTGATCAGGTAATGTATAGATTATCTACGCAATATCCATACTAACAACTTCGGCACCTTATCGTTAACATATGGATTTTATTATGAAAATTATAGCTATTGCTATAATCACGGCTTTAGATATATTACGAAATCGAGCTGTAGAAACAGCAAGAGGTAGATATCTGATGAGTAGATAATCGATGAGAATATATTACAAAACAAATCACTCATAATATAATTTGCGTAACTTAAAATGGAGTTGTGCTTTTTTGTTTTAATTTACAAACAATATTCTGGATTATATACTTTTACCCATAGTAAAATAAAATTGAGTATATTTATATGTGGACCAATAAAATTGTTTTATTGGTAGATGGAATTGAATTCGCTGCAGTCAAAGTCTTAATGGCATTACGACAATCAATTTATTGATAAAAAGTTGCAGAAGTGCTACCTGTCTTGCGCCTATTACTCCGTGATAAAAGTAATTATCATACGCTACAAAATAATATCGCGCTTTCAATTGAAACTAGCCGTGTCCAGTGCCGAGTGTTTCTAGGAAAACAGTTTTGTATCTCTGTAGCTTCAGGGCGCCAGTCTAATGTCCTTACCTTGTTAAAAGTTTCAATTCAGTTTGCTAAATATAAAAAAGAGAAGTTCATTTCTTCTGTTAATTATACGAGCAGTTTGTCTGTTACTGTAACACCTCCGTGCATATTCTGTAAAAGAAAAGTAGCAATTAAGTCTTCACTAATATTTCAGTTTAGTACCGTTTTAATGGTGTTAATTAGGGGATTGTAAATTGTTCTCTTACTGAATGTGCACTATATAATGAAAATAAATGATGTCACATATATGTATCTATAAGTACATATGCAGGAGCGTTCCAGTGTTAAAAGAACATTCAAGAAAGCTAGAGCTGTGTATATTCAAAGTAATATGTTGGTAACTAAATTTCTTATGAAAGTAGGTATGTATTTTGTAGATTCATATATATCTTGCAATGTTTGAACCATAAAGGGGTAAAACACCGAGCAATTCCCTGTGGAGCGATGCTTCTGCTATATTCACAAAAGGGTATGCTTTAAAATTTACTGTAATACACCCAAAATCTCCGAAGATTATAAGGGATTTGAAACATTTGTCCAAAGGACTTTGGAATAAACTGAAAATGTTTATGAACTCAAAGTGATACAAAGCGTATTAAAACTGTTACGTGGTGATTAAAACTAAATTAGCTGAAGCACCTTTTTCAGGTTTCATGGTAATAGGCATTACGTTTAGTAAATCCGATTAATAAAATACAGCTTAAAGAGATATTTCCCATTTTCGAATAAAAATTGCGGGTTATAAACATTTATATATTCTTGTTCGTAAATTGCATCTGCCAATCAATATAATAATACTAATTTCCTGGATGGCTATTTGTGGAAAAATTATCGTAATGAAAGATTATTTTATTGCTCTCTCTTCTATTCTTCATCCCACTTTTATCTCTTGCGTAGATACAGATATAAAACTCTCAAAGAACTTAATTGGAGTGCCTTTGTCGTAACGACTGCTATTTGAATACATAATATCACTAATCAGTTTACCTTCCTCCAAATATGAATTCAATAAAGACCAGCAGATTCCTCACCGTTTATAATACATTATAATTTTATAAGAATTATTACATTTTATATAGCTCGTATATTCAGAGAAAAGTAAACATTGAATTACCAAGACTTAAATTATATACTCAGTGAAATTAGAAGTGTTACACAGAAGGAGTAATTTGTTCCTCTTGATTTTTTGGCATCAAAATGACTATATTTAAAGCATGTTATAATGAGAATGTCAACATTTTATCATTTATACTTTTCTGCAAAAAAAATATCATGTTCATGAGAGATGACTAATATAGAAAAGTTTAGTTATTGCGTGTCCGTCTACAAGTGTTAAGCGTAACAAAATCATTAAGTTCGAAGAGGTCAAAATTATCACCGTGTTAGTGACCTTGACAGGGGTAGAATCGTTGTCTATCGAGATGTTGGTTTGTTCTACCGCGAAATTGGCCGTCGTGTTAATTGTACTGCAATGACGGCAATGCATGCATATGTGTATGATGTGTAGACAGAAGACGGTAGAGGAATACGAAGAAGGTCAACTGGTCAACCAAGATGTATCAAAGAGCATTAAGATAAGCGGTTCAGACAAATAGCTTTACGACCTCTTTGCTACAAAGTGTCAAATCGCTGACCAATGGTTTTGAAGAAGAGCTGTTGCCGTTTGTTCCTACCGTCCACGATTAGTGCATCCTAGTCCACGTCTACTTTTCATTCAAGGGCAAACAGTTTGACACATGAATTACATCTTTGATGTTTACAACTTTTTTACAAGAGTTAATGTTTGGGCAGGAATATTAAGTGATTTAATTTTTGGGCCCATTTTCTTTAGAGAAACACTAACTGGTCATGCATATTTGAATATGTTGGAAAACATCATCGATCCTGTAATAACTGAGGAAGTGGAAAACCAACTTGGTGCAAGATAAGCAAATACTCGACGAACACCAATTATTGTTCCAGTAGGATGATGCTCCTACTCATTATGCTGCAAATGTTCGGCTTAACCAAAGATATGCAAATCACTAGATTGATAGACGTGGAACGACCAAGTGGCTTCAACGATCACCAGACCTGACAGGCCCTGACTTCTGCATGTGGAATCATTTAAAGTCAGTAGTTAAACCAATAGATTTAAATGATTTACGTCTGCAAATTATTGCCGTGTCTAGAAATATTCCAAGGAAACTTTTGAAAAAGTGAGACAAGAATTTGCTATTTTTTGCATTAGAGATTTACTGATTTACTGAAGCAAAACTAATAAGTTTTCGATGATAATTAAACAAAAGGTGAATAGGTGATACATCACCGTAATCGTAACAAAATAAGCTTACAATTTAGCGTGATAAGTTATTAAATGTGTCGCATAAACGAGATTTTCGGCCTTCGAGTCCGTAAAATAGTCAGTCAGCTTCTCATTTGTATGCTGCTCATGTGGGAATGTGTAGTGAGATTGTACTCTACCGAGAAAATACTGTAAAATTAGTTGAAGACTTTTGCTAACATAACAACACAGTCGATGCAATGCACATTTATAGTGATATTGCTGTATTGTTATGCATTTCTGTCAATTTGCTGCATAATCTTATTTCGTCATTGGAAGTTATGATCTTAAAGCAATTATTTCGTTAACATTAATACGCAATTCGTAGAATATACTATTGTAACCTCTGCACGTTCAACCACATCCGTATGGGCTTTATTGTTATTCGATGTAGTATCGGAAACTGAATTAGTATTCCTTAATACAATTTAAGTGGTTTGTAATTGAGAACCATTTATAATGTATATGTGTTTGCATAGCAAATCTGTTTTTTATTATAGCTTATTCGTTGTGCTCTTGAAAATTGAGTTAATCCCACTTAGTTTTTGACAGATCCTGCCCTGATACGTTTTTTATATTGCACATGGCGTAGGTTACACATTGAAACATTATTATTATTATTATTATTATTATTATTATTATTATTATTATTATTAATTATTAATTATTATTATTATTATTATTATTATAAGTCTAACACTATAAGAAAAAAGAAAGAGGTCTTGACTTACAAATTCCAAAATATGTATATATGTACATACTACTATTCCTAAAATCAGAGTGTATAACATACTTACTCTCATTAAGGTAATTAATATTGCATAACAAGGTCAAATAACTTCCTATAATTCCACAGAGCATTACTGTTTCATAAGCGAAAATAAAGAAACATGATACTATCAATAAATGATGTGTGTTCAACGCATTTTGATTTCATGTACTATTTACATGCGGACAAATGAACAACGAAAGCATTTGTAAAAAGTTACTGGCAGAGTAATGAAGTGATCATCATATGAAATTCTAGTCGAGTGAAAAAAAATACCATTCACTGAGTATTCATTTTCGTTTATGTACTTCTCGTAATTCAAAGAAATAATGCAAGATAAGAAGGTTTATAGACGTTAGTCGTTATACAGACACAATATGATATATGCATATATTTTTTAACTTACAATTAGAGGACAAAGTAATGTCGACTGGTCTAATTTGAGCACCTTCCGGTCAGTGGAGCTCTTAATTTAAATAAATTGTCTTATTATTTCAAACAAGAAATAAATTGCATTGTTTACACCTCCATGTATTGTATAATTACAAAAGTAGATTGAGCAAACAAAGGCATATTGACTAAATAATAACAGGGTAAGGACACTTTTATACTTTGGAATTTTTAATCCAATAGAGTTTAATTTGCCCTAAAAGTGGATAAAGTATCTGGAAATAAAGGGTAAAATAAGTGAACTACTACTACATACTATACTATGTATACAGTTGTTGTTGTATAGCCGCAAGCTTTAAAATATCCACTACCAGTAGATGAATCTCATATGATTGAAAATACTTTTAACACATTTGATTATACCTACACACATACATTACATCCTCAATCATAACAGCATGAAACTTTTTTATTATTTCCAGTAATATAAATACGTAACTGAAGAGCGTTCATGCAAAATCAGACATATTCACATACTGTAGTTTCGAGAAAAACGAAAAAAAAAAAAACAGTTTATTCCAAGAGTATTGCAATTATAATTGTGCAACTTATATGACAAGTAGTGTACTAAATAATATTTAAAATTTAACGTGGTTATGGTTATGGAAAAATGTACGTCCTTTGATGAAAAAATTAAAAAAAAACTAGTGGATATGTATTGTTTTGCGTGAATGCAAGTGTTGCTGGCAACACAGTGTTGCCACAAGTGTGTCTGGTTTTGTTTGAACATATGTATAATTCACATGTACCCAATTCTATCTATAAGTGTGTTTTACAAGAAAAAGAGATTAGGAAAATAGTACTCTGAAATATTTTTATTGAAAATTGAAATGAAGAATACATCAGGAAACAACAAATACAACAACGACATGGTCGTCTTCCAAACAGTCACAGACAAGTTCAGTTCCTTTACTATGCTCTGCGTTGTCTTTATCTTCTTGCGTTTGCGGTATATCCTGCGGTATTTTGTCTGTCCTGCTTTGCTCGATATACCTACTAAGCTTAATTTTCAAATTGGATATATATTTTGACTGAACTCACCATATTGTGGTTGAGATTATTATGGAATAAAACTGACTTTGAATCATTCTGAGCATTGTAAGCGATACAAACGACCAAGAACACTACAAAATCATATCAAACTAAATTTTGGCTAAAAGTGGAGATGTTTGATTTTGCATGAACGCTCCTTAACTATTAACCTAATCTACGTAAATCTTCAAACCTGATCGAATTTAGTTTAAAATCCTCTACTTAATAATAATGTACAAGTAATCTCAGTATTATGCTCTCACTTAACATTCGGTAGCTTGTTAGGTTGTTTGCGCCAGTATATTGAACATGTGACTTCATCGTATCGGTTTTTCTTGACAGAGCTGTGTGTAGTGGTGTCATAGTATCTGAAACCCCAGTCTTACCAAATTTCTAATTCATGTGGAAAAGTTTTCAGCAATAGATTGCATTTGAGTTATTCATTAGGTTATTTCTCTTTTATGTTTTATAAGTAACTCATTTTTAATGATGAACTATCAGAACAATCTGCCCTCGTCTTACATTTATTTATAGCTACATGCACAAAACCGTCAGTACGCAATAAAAACTGTAAAACTTTCTGGGGATTCTCTGTTAGGGAAGGATTTATTTTAGAGAGGAATTATGTTGGTGCACCAGAAATATGATGTTTTATGTCCCACTGCAATATATGTATATAGTTTTTTGATATAAATTGTTAAGAGTCCGAATAACTTGAATCAAAAAGATGGGTAGAAAACTAGCAACATCTGACGATTAATTTTACAAGATTGTCGACGTAACGGTAGTATTGCAATAATTGCAGTCTGTCGGTATCTTACAATCACAAAATAATGAAGCAAAGAAGAAGTAATATGTACAATGAGGAGCAGAACATAGCAAGATCACTTTTGAGAAATTATCTAAGAAAGTTACAAAAGGATCAGATAAGTGACAAGTGCAAACCTTTTCATCTAACATCCGGCAAACTCTGAAGCAGTGAATAACGGTCGTGGAAACCTACTATACCATAGAACAATAAATGTTAACTCCACTTGTATTAAGAAGGAACTGAAGTTTTACAATTTGATGTTACTTAAATTGGTGGTAAACTTAATTTATTTCTCTACTGTCTTATTTTAAACAATTAGATCTATGTATACCGATAAGGTTATCCCTGATGGACTCATAGGGCAGAAACACCATACATTGATACATTCATTCTAGCATCATACTGACCGCTGAGGGGTACGTATGTATTGACAGAATAAAATGTCTTGGTATTCGCTACTCTAATACATATTTGTAGCAGTATTATAATCGTTTTATCATCGCAATATTCAATTGTAATTTTGATTTTGTATATTTATTTGTTATGGTTCTTCTTCTCTCAATTGTTTCTCAATGTTTAGGTACACAACAGCGGAAAGAATTCAAATAATAAAATGGTATTACGATGGTTCTAGTCCACAGAAAATAGTAGGATGTTTTATCTTTTCTTTCGTCAATAGACTAATTCCCGCAAAAAATTAAAATATTAAAAATCATTCATACATTTGAATCCACAGGATGTACCGTCAAGTGCCGCGAATGTATTGAGAAATAAAAAACCGAGAGCAAAGGTTTTAAGTGAAGCAAGAGAACGTAGAGAAATTGAAGTGGGCACAAATATCTGAGCAAGTTGGAATTCCACCACGAACTGTGCGAAATATTCTAAAAAGACAAGGATATCATTGCTTCAAACTTTAAACTCATCAAAAAATTTATGAGGAAGACAGAAGGAGACGAACTGAATTTTGTAAAACTGTAATGAAGAAAGAAATTGACGAAGGGAATTTTATATAAAAAATGTTATTTACAGATGATGCCACATTTTATTTGCACGCACAGTACCTACAATCTATCAGTCACAAAGTATTGATCAACGCCAAATAAACATTTTGTTGCACCTCTCCACACTCAATACCCCCAAAAATTAAATGTGTAGGTCGGAATTTTAGGTACTGAAATAATTGGTCCGTTTTTATAGATGGTACCTTAACGCTCAAAAATATCTTTCTCTATTACAAGAACATATTATACCTAGTCTTCCAGCCATGGACATATCTTTTAATAACATCTGGTATCAGCAAGATAACTGCCCTGTACATACTGCCTATGTTGTGCAATTGTACTTATCACAAACTTTTCCTGATCGCCTCATCAGTACAAGAACCGCAATTGCATGGCCACCCTGATTTCCTGACTTAACCCCTTTAGATTTTTTCTTGTGGGGTTACGTTAGAAACACGATTTATAAACATCAGCGACCTCAAAACTTAGACACGCTCGGTTCTCGAAGCTGCGATGTGGCATCGTCGTTCATATATTAATGTTGGATTATATGGAAACGCTCTCTGTATACAAACTACTTCTACTAATACATTTTAATCTGTAGGAACCTTATATAGGAACAGCAAATTTAATCCATCAATAGAGTTAAATAAAATGTAGGTATTTTAATCACGTTATGGTTAATACTACGCGTCGAATATACTTAGTATCAACTAAATTTTACTAAAACGAATTTCAAACTCAACTGTTTATCTGCAAGAATGTGGCCAAAGGAGCTTTTCCATCATATAAATACTCGCTGTCAAGCCAAAATAATGTATTATAGGAATATCGATCATTAATGTCTTCAGATAAACGGCCAAGCTTCACGTTTTCTATCTGGGAAATATTTTTTGTAGGGGCGTTTATCTAACGGGCCGCTTTAAACTGTCTGTCTATAGATCATAAATAAAAGAAATGACTCCTTTTGATATCTACGAACTATTGTATTAAAAGATTATCATTATAGAGAAACTGGAATTGTATTTCTGGAGTCGTAACTGTTAGGCGAATAAATAGAATTCATTCTATTATTTCGTTTTTAACAGTAGTTCGACAAAGTTTATTAAAGAATATGCGTATTAGATGCCGCATTATTGTCAAGGAATGGTAATTTAAAGTAAATGTGCTTAATTATCACATTGAACTTTTTCAGATGCCGTTTATGGATAAAGCTGTTCTAGCTCATTTTAATTATAATAATGCAAATAAATAACTATGATGTAATTTCCGTGTACGTCTAAGAGTTTGTTAATTAAGTATGTAATCAAATATTAGGCCATATATTGAGCTATTGAGCCATGATCCATCAGCCAAGAGCATCAGCGATACGTTAAGACGTGGTCTTAAGCGCAGTCAGCCTTAGGTGACCATTTCCTCGACACGGGTCACAAAATTTGTTTTCATCAGACATCTTTTGTAACTAAGTAAGTCGCTACAGTATTTTCCTCAAGATAAAGGAAGCGATCGAGATTAAAAAACATCTTCAGAAATGAATGGTGCCGACGGTTATACTAACTCTCTAGTATTTAGAGGCCGGTCCTTTCCGCTTCAACGGCCAGCGTTCACTGATCCGCATCGCTGCACAGTCGTATATATCCCCTGTGGAACAGCTCTTCTCTGTCAGAAGGTATTTACCTATAACGTGGTTGATAAGTAGAGTTACCGTGACCTTCTGACATTCCTCAGCCACCAGAAGTTTTTTGCCTCTAGCATGGTTTACCCGTCGAGTTACTGTGACCTTCTGGTACCTCAAGACACCTCTTGCTCCTGAAGAAGGCATTTACATTAGTGGCAAAACGTCGAATTTTATATTGTATATCTTGTTTATTTATTTGTACTGTATATATTTTACAAACCATAATACGGTCAACATCCGGAAACTCTCATAATACGTATGTAATATTGACTTGGGCTGTACATGTTCTTCATAGACATAATTGTCTGATTCATTTAGTTAAATGACAGCAGCAAGTTATTAGCGGTTAGGAGATTAGTATTTAACACAGATGGTCCAATATCCGCTATCTATATTTTTGGAGTATTTATCTAAAAAGGTTATTTTGTCTTGTAATGTTTCCGTCTCGATTATCTGTTGCCACAGTACATAGTTTTATTTAAAGAACGCAAAAGATTTTATATTGTGCATTAACAATATACTTACATATATACATTAGCAATTAAATACAATGTTTAATTAGCAAACATTGTCAAGATCTTTTTGTGCCGCAGTGATATCAGCATATACGCAGTAATTAATGTTGCAAATGTAAACGGCATTGCAAGTTTAAAAAAGTGGATGACAATGGATACACTAAAATAATAGAACAGTGTGAAAGCTTTGCAGAACTATAGGAAATACATGCATAGTGATATATTCATTAATTTAATCAAATAAAAAGAAATAACGCTCTAAATTATTGAATATCTAGTTTTAATTCAAGAAACAAATCATTTGCAACTTCATTACTGGGTTCTTTGACGATCCCATATGTTAGTAAACATTTCCACATTCGATAGTCAACTGCAATAGCGTCTATTCATTGATAATACGCCATACTAATTAGATTAAGAACTTACATATCAATAACGTGCGAGTTACTGTAGAATGAATATTGATCATTCGTTAAAAGTTGTCACTATTTTTTGCCAGTGTGCAACAATAACTTACGTAGACGATTTTCAAGTGGACAGTTTTAGACATACGACAGCATTAAGAAAATGTATGAATCTATTCTACGCTGGCCATTTATGTATTCTTGTAGCGGTATACCTGTGAAACCTATATATAGCAGAAGAAAAATCTTTTATTGTAAATTATTCAATCGTGTTTACTAACTTTACTACCATAAATAACAATCTGAAAATATAAACTTGTGCTGTTCACTAACAAGGTAAATTCTACAACCTAAAAAATTCATGCTGGACTGTGACTTATTGTTAGTTTACAGTATCACATCGCTCGGATATCCATTTATAAAAGTTTAGAAGCGCATTAGCCGGCCAATTTTGAGAAATCAGCCCGCTCAAGGTTTGCTTGGACAGTAATAACTTTGCATTCACCTTTATCGGTGACATAGTGGAGGTACTACTGCGTATCTATCAACAACTAACTAATCATAGTTCGATCTCTATGGGCTTTATATTTTTTACACATACAGAGAGTACATACATTAAAAGTTTTTTTAGATTTTTAAATGAATTGTTTTTAATTATTCGATATTGATTACCTACGACTACGCAGTACTTTAACTATTTTGTAGCTGATGGTACTTGTGAACTCACTACTACAAAGTCGAAGCTTGGAATTTTAAGGGCTACGTAAAAATATAACCGGCTTGATTTGACAATAGAGCTTTTACAGGGAATTATATTATAGCTGAACATATATGATTTACTTTATTATTTTGTATATAAAAAATGAAGACACGTGACATTCAGAGTATCAATGTACTTATGTACTTAGTACATGTGGTAGGTGTGTACGAGGTACATATGAAAAGCAAATAATGCACAATTTATCAGAGTTATTGTATAGTGCATCGTTATAATGGTAAAACATATTCATAAATTTATAAAATTATAGTCAACAATCGCTTGTATCGAACGACTGTAAGGGTGCTGGTGAATGTTTGTCGCTGAAGGGGTTTTAATGAATTTCATATTTTATTGTAAAGTGCTGGTAGTTTTCATGTTTTTTTGTGTAGCTTGCGCATTTCATACTTTGTACGTATCAATGTAACTGACGTTTTATCTGTTTCCTCTATGTTAAATATGCATTTTAATTAACTTTCTACCGTTCGCAGCAACAATTTTTTCGATTTTTTACTTTATTGGCTCTCTTTGACAATACGTCATTTACAGTTAGACATAAAAGTCGTGTATCCTTCTCCTATATTGCAGATAATATTAATAGTTTTCATCAGATCTTCTTCTCGGCTGTATTTGGTCGCACAGGAATTACTATTATAATATTGCAATTTATCCAAATTAGAAATATATTGAACGAGATATTGATATTTACAGGATAATCTTATTTGGCTGTCCGTAATGTAATATATTAAAACAATGTCACTAAATAACTAACCGTGACAATGAAGGTTAATATTCTAGTGTTGGATTTAAGTATCTTGATGACTTAAATATATTTTTGTGAATTTTTATTGGCGCTAATTTATTTTACT
>SMLS01048043.1:0-14088 GCA_004785975.1 Popillia japonica | reverse complement strand
GAGTGTTAAAAAAATTGAATTAAAAAGTTATTTAAATATAAACAATTTTTGTATTTTAGAATAGACACGGTAAACGAGGAATCTTATTTATTATTGATTTTTCGTAAATGTATTCTTTGCAAAAACCTTAAATTAGGTATATTTAGAAAGTCCGAACGTCATAGTAACATTATAGTCAAAATACAGGATGCTGAAGAATCTGAAACTTGTAAATTATGAATAGAGTTGCGACAATTTAGAGTTAAAATATATACCTACCTATCACCAGTTCTAATGAGTGCCGTCAACGATGTAGAGTATGTTACCTTAAGATACTTGCTTGCTGAATGCTTATTGTGGTTAAACATAGGTTAATGCATAAATAGATTTTTTATAATGTTTTTGTGTTTATTATGTACCTATAAAATATAGATACCATTAAAATCCACCATTGATTACAAAAAAAAAACCTTTACAATTTCGTATGTACCTATCTAAAAATGCGTATAACGCTAATATTACCTATTGCAGAAATCGTAAAGACCGGGCAGTGTCTTATTATATAATTATCCTTTAATATTGACAAAGTTTTAGTGCGTTTTTTATAATGTCTTTAAAGTAACATTTTTTTTATAATATATGAACTACGACGCTTTGATTTATGATTTTGTTATACAAGTACACTATCATATGTGTTTAAGTATTAAAACCGATGCACTATATCCATCAACACACTATACAAATCCACGTATGATTGCGGGAAATATGCAATCTTTGTTTGAAACCATTGGCATAATAGGTATACCGGTCGTTTTGAGAAATAGGATAAATAAAGCCGGGAAGAGATAAGGGGTATGAAAATTCGCTAAGAAGTGGGGACGCGTATGAGTCTATGAACGGTGGACTCTACAATATTGGTGGGGATGTAGCTCCCTTCACCTCCTCATCGCTTTAAATATCCTATGACTGAAAACGACCGGTATAGTGTACACAATATATCTGAGGATATCGTCTGGATATTTCCGAATATTCTCGAGATATCCTCAGCCGTGTCCACAAGATATCGTTGGAGACAGGTATTAAAATCCTACATAGAGCGGATAATATTGGTAAACGCCATCGCCATTATGTAAGAACTGACTTCGTTCGAATAGCGTGTCTGATTCATCTGAAACTGTTAGGATTCTGCGTATAGCAATAACTTATATCACATTGCGTTGAATCTTAACAGTTTCAGATTAATTAGTGACACTGTTCGAACAAATGTCGGCCCACCTGTACGTATAAAAAAAATAAAAATTCTTGCTAAAACAGCAACAATTTAGTCTTATCGGTAAGTACTTTTTATTCCTAGAACAGTGATTACTGCCACTAAAAATAATTATAAATTAGAGTTCTTTTTAGTATACATAGATAGTTAAGTTAAATAAACCCTCTTCTAAAACTTGGCAATGTTTACATTTAATTTCAATATAAATTTTCATTCAATTTCAATACTTTATTTATCTTAAACTAGCAACACTAGTATTCTTAATTCTTATAAAACTCTTTTGTAAATCTGTTAGTACAAATTATTGCTAATTGTAGTACAAGCAATTTACTTAAAGTTACTATAAAATATAGTAAATTGAAGTATAATAGGTACTTAATTTCCAGGAATAAATTTATTGTTAAATTTAGTATGCTATGTTGCTGTCCTATCTATAGCAATAAATTATACTAAAATGCAGTATATTTATACTTATAAATACTATAAATTTTTCTCCGTGTATGTTAACTGCAACTACACGTGTACTAATGGAAGCATTGTCTTCTACTTGTGCCACAACTTGCTTTTCAAATCTCTTGCATTGTTTATTTCAGCATCTATTTTCCTTCAAAATTTGTCGGTCTAATTTGTATACACCCTGTATTTGTAGAGTAAATGAATTAATAAGAATATTGTGCGTAAATCAACTAAAAATAGAACGGAATAATACGTTATACTTGAATGTAATACAATAGAAGAAATGCATGATAAAATTATCAAAATTACAAACTAGAATCAACCTTAAATACATAACTAAATGTAAAACACAGTTCACTCGAGATTTATAGAGAAAATTAATTATTATATCTTCACTAACATACATTGGCATTTCTCATACATCTGATTTATTTTCAAACTTTTGTATTCATGTTAATTTAGTTTGATTCGTAAATGTTATTAGTGTTTCCTTAGGATATGGATATGTTAACTCTAATTTTTAATTAGTTGCTTATGTTTTTCATATATCTTTACATTCTAAAATTCAGAATCGCGCAATCACGAACAAACGGAAAGCGTGCACATTAATTGCCACTCGTTACCTAACGATTTTTTATTATTGAGGGAATTTATTAAACAATCTACTGCCAATATTTGTGCGCTAACAGCAGTAATATATGGAATGATCCTTTCAGAGGTACCCAATCAATTTTGAACGCGGAGATTAAGTGAGCAACTTGGCGGTGTGACCACATACCCACGTTAATAGCATACAGTTATTCAAGTTATAGATACGACTTTTAATGCCGGTGTTAGATAAAGTTTGTATTAAATTATAGAACATGTTACTTGTCGGAGTCTTAACAAATAGTATACTTATTTGGAGTTTTCCAATTTGCATTGGCGATTATAACTTCAATTTCTTATCCCCTGGTACTGAATTCATGGATTTTCCCATTTCATTTCGTAAAAACTAAATTCTCTTTGTCTGTTACAATGAAGTCTTTGAACACAACACAAATGGTAAACTTTTTAATTACAAAAATTTACAAAAGCTTTGATTTTAGTAGCGTAAATGATAAAATTTCAGTTTTCAATCTTCTATTAAGCGCGTTATTTGATTACTATGGCCCTTATCATACCTAGGACATTATCTGTGATACCTTTCTGTAAGAAAACTGAAATAGAGTACAGTTAGTAATATGAATTTGAGCTTATTAACTCATACATTTATTATTATTATTTATTATATTATTACTTTCATACATCTGCAACAACCTCGGTCTTGTAATTGATTCTGATCTCAGATCAAGGGAGTCATATTAGTAATTGTATTGGCAAAGCATACTCCAACAACAAAGTATTCTTTAGACAGACTATTGCTAAATGAAATAGCAATTGACTTGCCAAACCAAGTAGCAAAGTTTGGATCATGACTGTAGACGGAACTGAAACAGCAGTTTTGAAAAATTGACAATGGCTAAGATGTATTGGTTGCATGAAATGGTAATATGGATGATAGTCACTTATGTTACACCAGCATGGTAGGCCGTATTGCCGTGCCTTTTTAGAGAAACGGACTAAACGAGACACCACACAACTAGATCTGCTAGAACGGTGGAATCGTTGAGCAAACTCACACAGAACACACCTGTAAAACAGAGCCGCAAATAAACATTTCCAGCACTTTCCAGGAGGCAAGAAGAACGGATCGTGTAGGCGGTACACGCAGATCCAGAAAAGATAGGAGGCTGGAAATTGGAGTTAGCTTAAAAATTTTAATGCCATCCTGAACGAACCTTCAGATGGAAATGCATAGGTCGCTGCTATTGAGACTGGCTGAAAGGACACAAAGGAAGCAAACATTTATTTTACCGGTAGTGAGGTATTTTATAACTAATAAAGAAAATCCTAGTTTATATGAACTTGTAAAATATGAAGCCAGCATGTATTCGGTTCAATCAGAAGTTTTTTGACATACCCAAAATCCAGGAAAGAACTCTTAGTGGTATCCAAAGAAAGTGCATCTCTTTATAAAACAATACCCATAATAAATTCAAACTGATAACTGCGTAAACGCTTCGTCCAAAGAAGAAAAAGCACTTTTGCTAATAGTAAGTTGGGATTGCACTATATTAAACATTTTTAGAAGGTTGCATCTACAATTAGTTATTAGCAGATAACTTTGTTTTATTCCGACGTAGATGGAGGACCATGATATTTTCATACTTTCAGAAAATATAGAATTTTTATATTTATAGGCATCATACGAGGCTATATTCATATATGTATGTCCTCTGCGGTACCTACTACCACCACATGCTCAAGTGTCATTTTTTATGTAGTTTCCAGAAGACGCCCTTACACGACCGTAAAAGCTTATAGGTTTTTATAGTATCTACATTGCATTACAATATGCCGTTATCTCAGAATAGGTATATTTCTTAAACCTATCTCTGTTACAATAAACGTAGTAAGTGGAAAAAAAAGTCCATCATCCTGCGGTCCTCGACATCTTACGCTGTTGGCTTCTGATCCCGTCAAATTGTAGACCGTCCAGTTTGGCGTAGACGACATTCCTAAAATTGAATTATTTGGTTGACGGCGAATACCCGAGGACAGCTCTTTTACGAGACAATTCTATATCATTCGGGGAAAACTCAGGATATTGAGTGCTTTACGAGTAAGAGGATCCCAATTTTAGTCTAGTAGGGTGTGGCAAAGTTTTCTCGAGCTACAAATTTTTACCGACGACAGCAAGTTATTATAACTTATGTTAGATAGCATAAAGGGATATCCACACGTATACGTTGAATCTTATCAAAAGTTGGGTATGGTAATAATTCAGTTTTTCATCTATCAAATTAATATGTTCAAAGTACTATATAATGCGAACAATAATCGACTTATGTTTCAGTGAAAGGTACTAAATTATTCATGAGAGGTTTATAAGATACTTACGGTAATGATATTTGTGACTACAATACAATAACATGATTGATCATACTGCCTTTGTGAATGAAGTTTCTGTCTAACTACTAGCAATAATGTGTTTTAACAATATGATAATGCTGCAACTAATTCTGTCTTTCTTAGACAGCATAGGAAATATACTTGGAACTTTGCGTATTGTTTACTGCAGTTCATGGAAAGGGAATACATTAAACGAAAGCGACATTATTGTTGTTTCTGTTTTGTAATATGTATGTGTAGTAGAATGCAGTGACATAAAATCAACACAACGAAGATGAGTTTTTATGTATAAAGAATAAATCTACAAGTTACTTCTAAATTTAGCTACATAATAGTTTTGGTATTGCATAATGAGATGGCGGTAGTAGTAAGATAACTCTATTTTACTATCACGTTTTCTTTCAGCTGTGAATGTTGCCGGCTTTCTACAAGCAAAAATTTTAAGTGCCACACAGCGAAATCTTATTGTTAGACGCTTTAATCGTGACACAACAATAAACACTGTATAATATTATTGTGAACCTATTACTGTGACTTGAATGGATTATATTGTATCTGCTCATTTGTGGTAATTTTAGACATAATCAAATGAAGGCTTCCACCGCCCGAGTCTCTCTTATGAGGATTTCCGGGTGTTGACCGTATCATGGTTTGTAAAATATATACAGTACAAAAAATGTACAAGACACAATAAAAACTCGACGTTTCGCCACTAAGGTAACTGGTTTCTTCAGAAACAAGAGCTGTCTGGGGAGTATCAGACGGTTACAGTAACACGAAGTGTAAACCATGCTAGAAGCGAATACATGCTGACCAGAAGATTTTCTGACAAAGCATGACATGGTCAACACCCGCAAATCCTTATAATAATAATTGTCGTATTAAGTATTGTAATAAAAGTCTCTGGGATAAGTGGATAGTTTGTCGTTTCTTGTCCAAATTGCAACCTAGATTGCGAAGAAGTGGTAGCTCAAACTGACCAACGCATTTTTGTATACTCCAATCATTTAGGAACAGATATCATGTCGCATACTTGTGAATATTATGAACCAATTGATAGGTGGTATTCCAGTATAGTGACTTGAAATGTTTCTGGAATCCTCGCAGATCAATATACTTTTCAAGAAGTGCTCCAGTCTCGTAATTCAAGCCGCCGGAAAAGTAAAAAGTTTCGGAGTCTGGAAAATAGCCATCTGTAGCGGTGATCATCTCCTCAATCAAATATCTCTCCTGTCAGCGATTTTTTCAGGTTTGGGAATAGGAAAAAGTCACTGGAGCTATGTCCGGAGAATATGGCGGATGAGAGAGTAATTCGTAGCGAAACTCATTCAATTTGGACACAGCGATGCGGGACGAATGAGTCAGTGGATTATCGCGGTGAAAAGCTCGTTGTCGCTACAACGAGGTCGTTTCACCTCCAAGACTGCATCGATTCGTGTCACTAAATCGCCGTAGTATTGTCCCGTGGTCCTCCTTCCTTTCTACGGTTAGCGGATGAGGATGATACCTTGGGAATCCATAAAAAATGGTCACCATCACATTTTCAATTTTTTTTGACTGTTGCTTGATTTCTAGTATGTAGTATTGGTTCCAACTCTCGGCTACCTCGCTCACCTGATTTCGTTTTTGCTCCAATGTGGACAAACGCGGTACCCATAGCGCCGAAAGCTTTCTCATTCCCAAACTGAGCGGTTCGTCAGTTATGCTTGTGCGGCCACGTTTGAACTCGCTCGCCCAGAAGCTTATGGTCGAGAATAATGGCGTAAATCCGCTATGATCTTTTAGCAAAGAATTTCGAATTTGCGCGGCCGCTTTACCAGCCATTTATAAGTGTTTTATCGCTGTACGAAATTCGATTTTATAAATTCTTTCATAATCGCTTGACTTGCTACACAAAACACATTCTTAAACAACAACTATTGACAATAAACATCTGAAATTTTCACAGTCGCGATCAAAAAGGTTGCCCTTGGCGACCAATGGATCCACTTCAACCTTCGTGCGTCATCTCTGACTGATTCCGCAAACATTGCATGTCGCCCTAGTAACATCTTCCATTCAGACTACACAAACGTAAAACATACATATATCTTAATCACATGTCCGATAAACCGGGGAATTCTAGAAATTAAGTTGTTACCAATACCACCAAACAACGTGGTCATAAAAAATAGGTTTACGATAACGTCTTATGCATCGGCTGAAATTTTGTCAATATTTACTTTTATGAATGTGATAAAAATATAATGAAATTAGAGATTGTATTAAATATACGAAAATGTAACAACATTGATATATTCGTGGGTGTCGGTATACTAAATTCTCAATATTACCGTCAAAATGATATCTTTTTCCTCTATATTTTTCACAATTATCAATTTTACTTTATCCTCTTCTAGTCTGTCTTTGTGTTCTCATTTGTAATGGGAGCTATTTCGTTTTATCGCCTCTGTTTGGAAGCGTTCTCATGATGTGTCCTATACTATCCATATTTTATATGGTTGTCTGTGTTTCCTCTATAGTTTATAGATTTTTGTATTTATACTATTTTTATTATTGTCGCCACCAATACCTTCTGCTTCCTTTTATTTTACGGTTATTGTTTTCACAACTTACGTAACATCTGAGGGGTATATTTTTATTTTGGTATAAATTGTTCCAGATTACTAGTTAGAATACATTTTTACAATTTATTGTTTGCTTAAGTTTTCTCTCTCTCTCTCTCTCACTTTTTGCTACCCTGTCCCGATTATAACAAAACCTCGCAGAGAAAAAGATATTAATAAAGACAGGTTGTTTTGTCATCTATTTCCCTTCAAAGTTTGTCGGTCTAATTTTTTTACACCCTGTATATATCATACTTATTAATATACCAGTAAATCTGTAATAATGCTATCTACAATGATCGTAAATTTGTAGGTGCCACTGACCTTCCCTGTATGTCAAAAATTTTGATTTCGTAGAGACTTGTGACTGTGTTGACGAGATCAACGTTGACGAGGGAAGATTGGCAACTAAAACATAGAAGTGAAGAAATCTGTTGGTGTGGAAGACACTCCACCATATGTACATACATATACAGTGTGTCCAAGATAAGGATCCTAAGCATGGGAATCTCAGTACCTGTAGGAGATACAGCTTAGGTTAAATTAGAAAAAAGTTGCGGTCTTTGAAGAGTACTTACATGCCGTGTAGAAACTTGAAACATTTTCATGGCCTGCTGAGATATTTGGGAGAAAGGGGAATTTGACAATATGGATTTAATTTCTTTCTGACTTTATTTGAAGAGATAGCAAAAAACGAATAACACTTTCTCATTGGCACTTTTAAGGTACTACATGACGGTATTTTTAGATTTTATATCTGACGTTTTGTTTTCGAGAAACCATCATCAACTTTATTTGTTTATATGGCCCCAAAAAAAAGTACACCCGATATCTGATTCCATTTTTTATTACCAATTCAACGATGTATCACGTGCCATATTTTTTTGTAGTTTAGAGGAAAATTGAATTTTTTCTATTTTTTTTAAATTCCCGTTTCTCCTAAATATCTCAGCAGGCCATGAAAATTATTCAAGTTTCTACACGGCATGTAAATAAGCTTCAAAGAATGCAACTTTTTCTTAATTTAACCTAAGCTAGATCTCCTACAGGTACTGAGATTCCCATGCTTAGGATCCTTATCTTGGACACACTGTATACATATAAGAACATATGTATGAAGGTTGTTCTAAATTTCTGATATGTCCATTAAAACATACTTTTAATTTGTCATTTCACACCGGAATTTTCCCGGATAGATGAAAATTGACCACACGGAGAAAAATTTATAGTATTTATAAGTATAAATAAACTGCATTTTAGTATAATTTATTGCTATATATAGGACAGCAACATAGCATACTAAATTTAACAATAAATTTATTCCTGGAAATTAAGTACCTATTATACTTCAATTTACTATATTTTATAGTAACTTTAAGTAAATTGCTTGTACTACAATTAGCAATAATTTTATACAAAATCAAACGAAATATGTAGGTAGGTAGTACGTAGTGTTTATCGATGTTTTACCGCCAATATCAACCTTTTCACAAATACAAAGACCGCGTCATACTGCATCTCATTCTTTTTACGTACGAGCGCCTTAAACCCTCTCTCTCTCATTTCATTAGTGTTCCAACGTGCATAAATTGAAACTACCTTTATTTAAAAACCAATATAAATACTTTTAAAAACCAATGAACTAGTTTTGCTAGATGTAAATTATTTTTATTTAAAAATTTCATCAAATGTAGCAAACCTTTTGTTTTAATCTTAAAACATTTTGTTTTAAGATTTTAGGAACAAAATTGTTGTTGGCCATTAAATACAGTGTTCGTAATTTTAATACAATTTATACTATTCATAAGTATAAATTTCTAAATAAAATGTTTTGCTGTCACATTTTTCTCAGTGCAGTGATTCCTATATTTAAACCTAAAGATGCTCGTGACGTCCAACTATGGCCCGATATCAATTTTGTATAAATGGTTTCTAAAATTCTAAAACATGTTATTCACAACAAAATCTTCGGTTTGATACAGTCCGCTGGAATCTAATGTACACTCATGGAAAGTAAAGATTGGACAGTTTTTATATAACAATGTATTGAAAGTGTCCAATCTTTACTATCCATGAGTGAAGTACTAATATACACGGAGGATCTGTCGAGGGCAAGCAGCTCACATCTAAGATGCTATACACACAGATTTTTGTAATCTCTTTGATACAGTTAACTTTAGGGCTTTATCAATCCTAACGCAATGAATTTCTCTTGTCCATATGAAATTATTACCGCTTACAATACGCTTCTACTCTACTTAAGTCTAATTGAGTATGCCTCGACGGTTTGGGTGCCCGATGAACAAAAAACTGGACGAAAAGTTGATTGAAAAAGTTCAAAATACGTATTTGAAGTTTCCTTAGTTCAAGAAGCTTGAAGGAAACCCCTTCCTTTCCTTTGACTCGTACAGTCATATATGGAATGAATTTAAGATATGTTTCCTATCTAGGCGCGAGAGAGCTATATTGAGTGTGATATACAAAGTTTTTAACATTTCTTTTAAGAATGCTTGGCTATTGCCTCGATTAAGGTGAACGTAGCGTATTACAGTATCAAGCCTCAGCCTGCCATATACGTCGATACCCGAGTGCTATCACCAGTAAATAGAATATGTAAGCAATACAATACTTTGAATCCATAAAAGTTTTTGACGTTCCCATACAAATTTCTACAAGATGCACCAGGTCTATAACTTTATTATGTTTATTATTGTCATTATTATTATCTTTACTATTATCATTATTTGTCCCCTCAAATATCATTATAATTATTATTATTATGTCCAGAAGCAGTCAAAAAATGCTGGACAACACTGACCAATGAAGATAACACTCACTAATCCGAAGAGCAGAAGACTGAGAATGGCTATAGTCCAGCTAAACCATCGGAAGCACTTACGTTACTGGAGACAGCAAGGATAAAGATTAGTTGGATAAACAGCAGGATTCGACGCAGTGTGCAAGCCACTGCCGTCATTGATGGTGCGGCATTTTTCCTCACTCAAAACAAAAAGAATATTACAACTATTGTCACTTTCTTTTTGATACGACAACTAATTAATGTTTTGATCTTTAGTTATTGTTCGACTTATTAGTTAACTTAATAATTGTAATATAGAACCAATTAATTTAGGATTCATCCTAAATTAAAATAGAATAAAATAAAGAGTGGTACAAATACTAACAACTTTTTATTGAGAACAAATGGCTTTTACAAGAAGATGTAGCTGGTATACAGATGACACTCATGCTGAAATACAGTTGGTGAAAGCAAAATTCTTCAAAGCAGCAAGATTTGAACGAACATCGCACGCCAGCTATGTATCTAGACGTTGAATATCGACACGAGAGAAATTGTTTTGAAAGTAAAGTAGATAAAACTATTCCAACTGATTCGGTTTATTATCATAACCGATAGCTCTTATTTCGATAGTATCGACAAATTTATTGATATTTTTTGGGATGCTTGGTAATTGCCTCGCACTGTGGCCAGCTAAACTTCATCAACGCATTATGTATGAGAGCGAATTATGCTCATTGTAACTAGCAGAAAACCGAAATTGATGACTTTATATATACATACATACATGTTTTTGAAAGATACCTAAATAATTCAATGATTTTTTTCTTGCATAGGTTGAAATGAATTGAAGTAACATTTTGTTCTGGATAGGTATCCTGTGGGTATCATATAGGTACACACTAATAGATGGTACACACTAACATATTGAATAATTAAACACTGGATTATTTACTTGTAGGACTTACATCAAAAAAAGGAGGTCCAACCTTTCTTTTTTCAGTAATATATCAGGATAACACATCTTTTACCCATACGAAACAAACATTAACTACTTAAAATAACAAAAGCACGATCTCTTACTAAATTATACATAAAAAGGTCTGTTTTTCCAATTTTCTTTTTTTATTGTCACTACTACTATAAGTACTGAATGTTTTTGTCGTTTCGTTAACCATTCTTATATGTTACATACTTTCTACTATAATTCAACAGTATGTAGAATGTGTGTTTTGAATTACGAATTATTGTTTTATTTATTGATTTAATGCGAAGTCTATAGGACCAAGGTATGCTACATCTTTGAAGACAAAAGCAATTTGCTTCTGAAACTCGAGTTTCTTAACAATTGTGTTCTTTGGCTACTAATGATTTCCGTTTCTTTATTGGAAGTAGCTGGAGCGTTCCATTGATTAGATTGTGTGTGTAGGAGCGATATAACGACAGATCTTTTTTGATTGTTCATTTGTAGATTTATATTCGTTGTTTTTATGTGCACATAAAAATTACGTTTTCCAATAAAAACTGAAGTGAAAACAACGCTGGCTTTACTATCCTTGAGACCGATATTTACGATTTTGCTACACAATACCAATGCAGAAGAAAGTGATCGCCGAAAAAAAGATATCTAGGCAAATATTGTTTATGTGATCTTGGTTTGCTCACATCTTCGCTACCTCAAGTAATGCTGTAGAAAATTAAGGTCCGACAGATATCTTTAATGCTCAATTTCAAATAATTTTTTTGGAAATAGCAAATATAGAAATTAGCTTGACACAAATAAATGCCCCAGACATGGTTTTAATATATAGTAACAAAATATAACTCAAATCTTTAAATAGAGAAGCAATTAAAAAATACTTGATTTGGGCAAAGTTATACCCTACAGTGCTGTATACTTTGCCAACTACTTATACACTACGCACAAGAATTAATATTTCTCAACAATTACAAAAAAATAAATAATGACTTAAATATTAGGAGCGCTCTTATCTTTCAATATGTTTCTGTAAGTTGCAATATGCTTAGTCATTTTTAACTATCAAAGCGATCAGTGGGCCTTAACGATATCAGCATTGTTTGAGTAACACAGCAATATAATGTACCAGAATCACAGGCTTTGAGAGACATAGTTTAGTTGGAATGCGGCTGATACAGCAAAATGTTGCTTCAATGTGTAGAATGAATCAAAATGGAATTTACAGACCCCGTTACCAACGGGAACAGTTATAAAAGGACAAGAGCAAGGCCAACTAACATCCAACAATACCAATCGATTCCTCTTGTACTTTGTGTATAGATGTACATATGTATCTTTAATTGCAATCGGATTATTGTTCCTTCTACGACAAATTGATGTCCGCACAAACAGTAAAATCCGTCTTCCTGACGGATCATTACGAATATGGGCAGAGGAGTCTGAAAATTGGAATACTTCTTACTGGAATTGTGTTCTGTCGAGTGACAAATCAAGATTCAGTTTGCATCCAGGTAACAGACTTGTCATTGTTGGGGTGGTATGATTCTGTGTGCCGTAATAAATATCGAACTGCACACCAAACTGTAATTTATTCCGAACTCATCCCCTTGGTGCTCGCACATACAACATATGAGAGATATACAATTATTTATATGAATAATAACACTCGTCCATATTGAACAAACAGTAATTGGTTCGAAAGGGAACAAATCCCTAAAATGAATGGTCACCCAATTTCGTAGAGGGTAATCCTATCGAACTTGCCTTGATAATACAAAGATGTGTTGCCACACAATTTCTTCCATCTTTATTAATTGCAGCACTTTAAATTGCTTATAGAGAAGAGTAGAAACACTATTTCATAACTTGCCTTACTCCATAACTTACTGATGTATTATCAAGATGCTTTTAAACGTTTCTTCGACTTAGTATTTCTTATTTTTGTAATAACATTCTTTTTGTATTTAAAGTAGCTTAAGTTATTTGAAGTTTGTACTATCATTACCCAATAATATTTTCTGAAGCTGCTGATTTTTTTTACCCACTATTTTACTTATTTCTTTTTAAATAAGCTGTTACATTTTACATATACTATTTTATATAAGATATCTCAGTTCACATTTTTGCGAATGTTAAACTAATAAGCCAAGATATGGAAGATTGTATAACCACTGCTCCAAAAGGCAATATATTTTCCGTTACTTGTTGGTACAAACAGACAAATCTATCTATCAAGATACTATCAATATAAAAAAGAGAATACGTAAATAGAGAACTGAACTGTGTAACTGGCAATTCAATCAATTTAATAAGATTCGCCTTCGTCTATGCAAAGGATACCTTTGAAGTCTGTTAGAGTTCGGGAATATTCTTTCACAACAGAGACATAAATTAAATTCAACGTGGAAACGAATCCTGAAATATATACGTATCATATTATACTATAATTTCCTGCGATGAATTTTAGAATTATATTCTCCATGCAGATGACGATGAAAAAAATTCTTTCGCTCGTGATGCAAAGCAGATTTAGTGACGTAAATGATCGAGTGTAGTAAAAATAAAACAGAGAGGCAAAACAGTAAGAAAGGGGCGACATTAAATTGAATTTTTTACGACCACATTTCAGTTCACGTTACCTCTATACGAGAAAGAGATGACTTGTAAAAATATATCTGTTTTATCGGGCGCAAGACCCGACTTGTTTCTCTGTGTAAGATTCCCGTTATACTTTCCTTTTTTTATTTCAAATCTCGTAATATTTGCAATTGTTCGCAGGCATTCTTCCAACGTTTCTAAGATACAAATATAAGCACGTTCACTCTAAATTACCTGATATCGACGGAACTAGAACTGCTGCGAATATTGGAAATCCTTTGTTCTAACTTAATTTATTTATTTCTTTAGTACGTTTGGTATGGATAAAATCGGTTTAAAAAGGAAGTGAATTGAAAATATCAGCCAGTCTACATCTTTATGTATGACACTCACGCTATTGCGAATG
>SMLS01048037.1:0-10641 GCA_004785975.1 Popillia japonica | reverse complement strand
GACAGCAGAAGCCGAATATCGAGCAGCGGTTTCAGCAATTGACGATATCTGCTGGATTCGACGACTTGGCAGGGAACTGGAAATCCTCAAATCGGACGAACCAACTACTCTATATATTGACAATCAATCTGCCATTCACATGCTCAAAAACACGCACGAAGGCAAGATAACAAAAGGCAAAAAACACATAGATATCCCAAGAAAATTCATTCAAGAGCACGTGGGAAAGACCGTGAAAGTGCAGCATGTCAAAAGTTCTGATCAGCTTGCCGACATATTTACCAAGGCATTAACGCGTAAATCATTTCTAGAATTGCGCTCAAAAATCATTAAGGAGGAGTGTTAAATGTTAATCATTTTTGAATTGCGCGCCAATGCAACTTTTTTTTTTAGTTTCAAAACACAACCGATATGTATTTATTCATAATGACATGCATGTATGTATGCATATGTATATATGCTCTATGTATTAAGCAAAATAGTGTTCGTGCGTTTGATATATTTTAAGTAACTGTTATATTAATACAAGTGTTATAAATGTATAGGAAAATGATATCGAAGGCTTCCACGGCCCGAGTCTCTATAATGAGGGTTTCCGGGTGTTGACCGTGTCATGATTAGTAAAATATATACAGTACAAAATAAAAATAAAAATAAAATGCACAAGATATACAATAACTCGACGTGTCAACCACGCTAGAGGCGAAAACCTTCTGACGTCAGAAGGTTTTCGCCTCTAGCGTGGTTGACACGTCGAGTTACCGTGGCCTTCTGACGCCCCTCACCTACCAGAAGGTTTTCGCCTCTAGCGTGGTTTACACGTCGAGTTACCGTGACCTTCTGGTACCCACCCAGTTAACCTCTTTTGCTCCTGAAGAAGCCGCTTACATTAGTGGCGAAACGCGAGTTATTGTATATCTTGTGCATTTTATTTTTATTTTTATTTTGTACTGTATATATTTTACTAATCATGACACGGTCAACACCCGGAAACCCTCATTATAATGTATAGGAAGTTTGTAAACAATAAAGTAAAATAAAAGTTAAAATAAATTAATAAAACTAACATTCTGGTAAAAGAAATCTTAAAACTGAACAAATACCCTGTATATTGACCAGGGACTATTTTCATAAATTTGTAAAGGGGGCATGTTAGTTCTGTAAATACTATCTTAGGTACTAAAGCTGGTCCTATTAATTAACAATTCTAAGGTTATTTAATGCTGCTGCTATTTCAATATTTTTCTTGTATTAACAATTCAATCAATTTAAGATTTAAAATTTCAAAATAGTACAAGTAATTTGAAAGATTAGAATGAAATGCTTTTACTAATTATTTAAGTCGTACTACAGTTTATGTGTATGAAAATTTCATGAGTAATTCCTGCTTGATGCATTCAAGTATTGTTATTAATTCTCTTTATCACTATTCCTCGTTAACGTAATAATACACTATTAAAACTTCAAGATGTATACTGTTGTATGTAAGTAGCCCCCAAGAAATAAGAGTACGCCGCCGTACTTTGTGTTATAGGTCTGCTTTAAACGCAGGTACCGGTTTTCTGGGGTCATACAGGGTCATATCCTTTCAGTGAATACGAAAAGTTAGTTTTTCATAATATAAACGATAGGCACCAGGTTATAAACTGCCCAAGGTCAAAGATCGTTAACGGTTGCGAATATTGCATCTTTTCCTTCAACTACTACATACTTATTTATGTACATACTAGTTCACATAAGTAATTATTTTACAATATACGCCTATATAAATCTAATATATTAATCTCTAATTACAATTACTGCACCTAAATTCCACGTAAATGTTCATTAGTATGAACCTTTTTTCCTTACTTAAAAGTTTTGCAGTATGCTTTCTAAATTTTGCATGAAAACACAAATCATAAAAAACACTTACGTTTGTCTCAACGCATCCTCCGTGAGCTTTTAAACATAATTTGACATTGCATTGGTAGTAAACGGATTCTGTTGAAGGAAATTTGTGTGCTTGAAATTTTACAATCGCCGTGGTTTTATCCTCCGAATACTGGAACATTCCCATGATTTCCGAATCCAATGGACATCCTCTGTCATTGATGAGCTTCTGTTCTCCAGAACCAATTCCATCTTTTACCAAGCAATCGGTAACTCGTATCCCATATGTATCTTGTCTGTCTAAAGATACTTGAAGTGATAAAGGATCACCAATTTTAACGCTTTCTGCAACTTCTTTATTGCTAGGATCTCCGGTGAATATTTTCATTGTACAGCCAGGCATAGGAGCTATTGATGTTTCCTCACTATGTAAATAACTGTAATATAAATAAATAATTTTTTAATTTCTTTCGAATGCATATTCATGTAAGCAACAGTTTTTTTTCATAGTAATTAAGTTATTAAATAGATTTTCTTTTAAATTTCACGCCTATTATTATTATTACTATTATAAACAAACTAATGAAAACATACGCGAATATTTTGTAATCTTTGAATCGATTTTTTTTACGCAGAAAAACAAAGTATTTATTCCCTCCCTGCCGAAGCTATTGCTGTCCTTTTCCGACCTCCTCCCATGTCCATTTAAGATGTGAAAGATAGCAAGCTTCAGCAAGGGTTGCCTATCTGCCGTGTCCACGAACTTATTAGGCCTAGTGTACATGTTCTTCTTCAATTATTTTGCTCTTTTCTCATACATTTACTCTTTCTACGGGTATACATTTTCTGCAAGATACGACATATAAGCCTCTCCACAACATATGCATGTTCACTGTAATATTTCATACTAGATTTCATTAAATATATTTTACCATATTTCCTCCAATCACGTAAATTAATAGTTTCCAACTACTGTTATCTACTATTTGCATTGTAGATTTTCTGATGGGAACATTATTTAACAAAAATATTCGTGTCACAACTGCTTAAACCTCTAAAATATTTAGGAGATATTTGGGAAATTATGTCCACCTTTCTATTTTCTCAACGGTAATAACTCGCTTTTCACCTGGGTAAATAATATGCTATTGCTGCTATTATATTTTGGCCAGTGACATCGATATTTGGTGTACCACAAAAACATGGTTGGCCAGTGTTTACCATACGTTTACTTGTATTATTCTTCCAAAAAACTACGTTTATATGTTATAGAAATTTAGACAGGATCGGTTTAAAAAGACTAGTTCGAGTGTTAATAACTATCGATGACGCAATACCGGCTACGGAATCAAATCTAAAATCCTAAAGATAAGGTGCCTGAAATTAATATTGTCTTTTGTAAACTGTACGACATTAATTGCTTTCATTTGGTAGTAGAACAGATAGAATATATTTAATGCGTACAATTTTATGACATCTTTCAATATCATCCGAGACAAATAGACGTAAAAAGTATGCCACAATCGTAAGTGATGAGGAATACTTCTTGCCTGATACTCCTCTCAAACTAGTGGAGATAGTAAATATCGCGCCATTCAAGTTGTTAATTGAAAGAAAAATATAAGGGTGTCTACAATCGCTTAAAAGATTATCCGAAGAAGAAAACTACAGATTCTTCTTAAAATGAGGTTAGGGCATATTTATTACAGCTTTATTCAAAGATGGGCTATTCAAATCTGTGGGTTAATTATTCAATGTTGAAAGCAACACTTGCAATTGCAAACATAATATAGAAATAGAAGAATATGCAAAACTGTGTTTTTTTTTAAGAGGGTGTTTATAAAAGAGGAAATTAACAAAGTTGTGCAGGAAACTGCAGATCAAGGACGATTATGAGATATGAATGTAAGTATATGAATAATTTACTGTTTTGTGTATTGATATTTGTAGGTGGCTTTAATATATATTTGTGATGCATATAAAATGGCTGAATTAGTGAAGATGACTATACAAGATGTAGAAAAGCGGCGAGCTAAACCTTCGAATACCATACCTGACCCTAAACCGCAAAACCGTTCAGGTCATTTGTAGTTAATGACATGTATTTAAATGTTTACTGGAAATATATGCCTTTAGAACTAGAAAGCATGGGATTTTTCGTCAAATACCAGAATGAAAAAGTTTATAGACAGGTTTTAAGTATACATCAGTTTAGAAAAAACTAAACATACCGGGTGTAAATCTGGTAACTGAACGATACTTCGGCCCAATCGCCGTCCCCGGCGGATTTACTGCTCCTTACGCGTTTGATCCAGAGATATAGACTAGGGAGAATGCTCGTATAACATGCGCGAATGTCTAATTTTGAAAGTCGCCATTTTTACCCTTCATACTACCAACTTACTTGGAATTCAATGATGCAAACCCATAGACTTAGCATTCCATACAGAATAATGGTATGAATAGTTTGTGTGTGACATTTGTGTCGGCACCTTTGATCTTTTATGTATATTTTTGAATAGCCTCTAAGTATACAGTGAAGTTAGGGGCATCTTAACAGGAAGACCAAATGAATAAAATTGAATGTATGCGAAACCGAGAAAATGGTAATTATTTTGATAATTGAAACAGTAACGTTGAATTGTAAAAAGGAAATGTAACCCTCGCCGGCTTACCTTTATTTCCAGAGTAGGTCGCAATAAAATACACACCGTCTTCTTAACAACACTATATACATATAAAAGTAACTAAATGCTACCAACTATAAATAAAACCCTTGTTTATACAATATAATTATTTATTCAATTTAATTGGAAGGTTTAACGGAAGTTAAACGCAAAAGTTGTATTATTAAAAGTATGTTATTATATGCATTTTGAAGCTAAAAAGGTTTAGTAATAAGATACATAACTCAAACTAAATTACGAAAAGTACCTAGCAGACTACACTTAAGATAAAAGTTGGTTATGTATGAACGGAGCACAAACTATTGCTAGCGTTCTCTAAACTGCAAGAAACGAACTTTATAAATATACTAGTAACTTTTGCGTATGTTAACTTTGGCGCTGCACTGCGTACTTTGGCGTACTTCAACTGCTACCGTGCGTTACGGCAACGTCAAGTTTATAAATCCAGCTTTATTCCTGTACTATATACACGTTACGCACTACACTGTATACATATATAAACAAAAATGTTATAACATATACCGAACACTTCTTTATCAAACAGCACGATAAATAATTATGAGCGTTAAATTCTTCTCAAAACACAAAGCATAAACAATCCGCCATACTGTTTAAGATGAACTATTCGCTTCTGCGCACACAAACCGATGCAATGAAAATTGGTCAAATGTCCATATTGGTTATACTGTGGTAATTCTATCTATTCTACTAAACTTACCGGTCGTTTTGAGAAATAGGATAAATAAAGCCGTGAAGAAGTAAGGGGTATGAAAATTCGCTAAGAAGTGGGGACGCGTATGAGTCTATGAACGGTGTACTTTACAATATTGGTGGGGACGTAGCTCCCTTCACCTCCTCGCCGCTTTAAATATCCTATGACTCAAAACGACCGGTATATGTTGTATATGGAACAGATGCGCATGTGCGATCGAACCAATATATAGAAACCAATAATATTGTATTGTAATGCAACTGTGTTCGTAGTACTTGGTAGTGATGAGCGAAACGGTGATTTTTAAATCACTTCGTGAGTCGTGATCGTGATTTATAAATAACGGTGATTATAAACAGTGATTGCGATCACTGTTATGATTCATCGATATCGTATCGTCCGTATAACCGTATGTTTCTCAATGCTATAATAGATACATTTATTTTCAAAATTACAACAAATAGTAAATATATTAAAGATTGAAACAATGGTAATTTCATATATAGTTTAACAAAAGTACTTCAGTTTTTGACTTATTGTTAGTGCATTATTAAAAATTAAATGTTATGTCTTATTAGATAATATTCGAATCTATGTGAAATATAAATATTTCTTATATAATTATGAATATAATATTAAATAATTATGTAGAAGAATATCAATTATACATACAGTGAAATACGTTTAACACGAAAACTCTTAAGAAGAAATTTCGGTTAAACGAAATAATAAAGAGGTCCTGAAAAATTAATATGTACGTATCGGCGAGAATTAAAAGGAGTTTGAAAGAGAGTTCAACAAATATTATTGATGTATGTCGATACTGACGACGAATTGGATAATGAAATGTACAATGTTGTTCCTATTCACACAATCGAAATGACGGAATCATGAAAATAAGTATGCGCATCAGTTATTCAGATGCACATTCCATTGTTAAAATGAACAATATAATGGACGTTATCGAACATTTTTTTGACAATTTGATGCTAAAAACGACAATGCTCACATCATTTGTCAAAAAAGTTACAAATGTTTTATTTGTTTTTTTTTTGCAAATAATATGTTAAATTTCATTAACTTCTTGTTAATATTTTCGTTTTAGGTATTGGTTTTTGAGTATTTATAAGTAAATATATACTTTTTGTAATATCCTTTAACACAAAAATCTTTTTACACGAAAAATACTTTAGGCCCCTCAATTTCGTGTTAAACGTATTTTACTATACTTGAAAAACATAAATAATATTCATATTTGTAATGGAATAACTTGCTTCATTCCCTGCTGATATACATATGTAGGTAATATATGCATATGTTATTCACCGATATTCACCGGTGATTTGTTATACCATGAGATCATTTAAAAAATGACTTAAGTATGCCTTGGATAGAAATTCACATTTGGTAGCACTGATTTTAAAATACTGCTGTCAGAACAACACTGACAGTTGTTTGATATTATTATTATTATGATATTATCAAAAGGAGGTTAATTTTATGTAGACATCAAAAACATAATTGACTTTTTAAGAAAATCAAACTAGAAAGGATATTTATTCAAAAACTGAAAATTACACTGTTAACCAATTACAATAAGTGCTCAAAATGCGATCCTGCAGCTTCTATACAGCAATTAACTCTACGCGTCATATTTGCAAATGCACTTTGGAGCATTAAAGGAGTGATTGAGTTGCATATATTGGTAATTGCATTCATAAGTTCCTCTAACGTATGAACTGGGTTTTTAAATACTGCATTTTTCACATATGGGAAAATGAAATAATCCATAATGGTTAAATCTGTAGATCTTACAGGAAAATTTACAATTCTATTATGAAAAAATTCATAAAAATTATTTAAAAACCATTGACAGTAGGTAATTCGGGAACCAGAATCTCGAGGAAGGAGTTGATGCACTGCAGTTATTTTGTAGGGGAACATGTGCAAATCTTTTTTAAGAATTTTCTGGCAAGTACCGTAGGATAATTCAACTTCCTGTGCAAGTTTTCCACGAGGCTGTTGCATGTGCCGTTCAACATCTTGGATAACCTCTGCTGTTCGTTTGGTTGGAGAACCGCTACCTGGGTTTCGGGATACACTACCCGTTTCTCTAAACGTACGAATAACCTTCTGTATTTGAGTCAACAGTGTATGGTAGTCTGCTGGAAAATATGGATATCTATCACGAAACTCTTGCATACACGAAGGAATAGAATATGACCACTGTCCATCATTAATCACTCCATTCCTAAAATAACTCTCCACAATAAAAACTTTATGTTCCTGTTCGAACATTATTTATGGAACGCACAAAAGGATAATCAGAAATATCTTAAATAAATTTATAGATCTGTCAAATTAAGTGACATATATTCTACTGTAATTCTTTAATTAACCTAAAGTCAGTGCTACCAAATGTGAATTTCTATCCAAGGCATACTTAAGTCATTTTTTAAATGATCTCATGGTACTTATTTAGTTTTTAATAGGCAACCAGTAATCAGCGTTTTGCTACGACGTTACCAGATGTTACTAAAAATGAAGGTTAATTCACCGGTAATAGAACTGGCTAATCGTCTGACAGTGATCGCCGCATTCTCGTTATTTGATATCGAAGGAACGATATTTCTCCCAATCACTGATCACTGCTTGTAGAACTCTCCACTCACTGACGTGATCGGTGATTTTCCAATCACCGTGAAAGAATCACAGGTAGTGAAATATCGCTCATCACTAGTACTTGGTAGTACTGTTGTAATAAATAATATAGAAGATATGTAGTTTTAATTAAAGAGTAACACAACATGGCGCTGCGAGAGTAAATAAAAGAAGAAAAGTATTTAGTGAAAGAATTAGTGCGGACAATAAATAATAGAAAAATGACAGAATTGATTCACCTGCAAGCAAAGGTGCCACCGCCATTAATATGGGAAGGAAATGTGGCTGACAATTATAAAAAATTTAAGCAATTATTTGACATATATGCAGAGGCAACTGGAGTTAATAATTATGCAAGTGAAAGACGAGTTGCCGTGTTATTAAATCTCATTGGAGAAGAAGGTGTCAAAATTTTCAATAATTTTCAAATGGCAGATGCAGATAAGAAAGATTATGCGAAAGTTATTAAAGAATTTGAACAATATTGCAATCCGAAACAAAATGTATTATATGAAAGCTTCCGCTTTTACAACAGAAGTAAAGAATTAGGAGAAACGTTCGAACACTACATACAAGAGTTAAAATCACTAATAAAGTCGTGTGAGTTCAAAGATAAAGATGAGATGTTGAGAGATAGAATAATATTTGGATACAGCGATAAACATTTACAAGAGAAATTGTTGAATCTGAAAAACATAGAGTTAAAAGAAGTAATGACACATGTCGTAATTATGAAATAACAAAGAAGCAAGTAAAAGTTATACAGAATGACAAAGTAGACATACCTGTAAATGCAGTGAAAGCAGAAAGATTAAAATATGGCCTGAGTGGAAAAAAGAGCAAGCAAGAGAAGAAAAAGGGCAACAAGCAAAACAAGTAAAAGAAGGAGAGAAATTTCATTGCAAGAGATGTGCGACAATCCATGGCCCTCGAAGCTGCCCAGCATATAAGAAACAGTGTGTAATACGCAAGAAATACAATCATTTTGCAGCGGGATGCAGAAACAAGAACAAGAAGGTAAGACTGGTGAATGAACAAGAAAATGAAGAAGATGAAGAAAGTTTATTGGTCAGTTCCATTAAAATCAGTGAGTCAGAAGTTAGAAAAGTAAGTGCTGTGGGAAGAAATGGAAAAGAATGGTTAGAAGAAATGGTGATTGAAGGTAACAAAATTAACTTTAAGTTAGATACAGGGGCTGACATAAATGTATTACCGAAACACATGTACGAAAAATTAAATATAAACAAAAATATTGTGCTGAAAAATTGTAACTATGTATTAGAGGTATATGGTGGTAACAAGATAAAACCATTAGGAATAGTTAAATTAGATTGTAAGGTAAAAAATCTTGTAAACAAAGTAGATTTTACAGTAGCTGATGTTAAGGGAGAGGCATTAATAGGATTAAAGTCATGCATAGAATTAGGGTTAGTAAAGCGAGTTAATAATATAAAACTAGAAGCTAATGTAAAAGATTTTATTAAGAATAATGAAATATTTTCAGGCATAGGCAAATTTAAAGAAAAGTTAAAAATTGAAATCAAAGAAGGTGTTTGTCCGGTTGTGTAGGCGTGTTCCACTAACTATCCACAAGACTTTAGAAAAAAAGTTAGAAGAGTTAGAGAAACAAGGCGTTATTGAACGAACGGAACCGTCTAGCTGGGTAAGCAATCTAGTAGTAATAGAAAAGCCAAATGGTTCATTAAGAATATGCCTTGACCCACAAGACTTAAACAAAGTAATCAAAAGAAAACATTGCCTAATCCCTACAGTTAGCGAAATAACTGCAAAACTAAGTAACACAGAGATTTTCACAGTACTTGATTTCAAAGATGCGTTTTATCATGTTGAACTAGAAGAAGAGTCCAGTAAGTTGTGCACGTTTAGTACGCCATTTGGGCATTATAAGTTCAAAAGGTTGCCATTTGGATTAAACCTTGCCCCCGAATATTTTCAAAATATTAACCAACAAATTTTTCGTAAAATAGAAGGTGTAACTGTCTATTTTGATGACTTACTGGTATTAGCAAAGAGTGTGGAGGAACAAGATAAAATCTTGAAACAGGTTGTAGAAAAGGCAAAAGAAAATAATGTAAAGTTCAATTCGAATAAAATACAGTACAGAGTTAGAGAAGTGAAATACCTAGGGTTAACATTTACAAAGGAAGGTGTTAAAATTGATGATGAACGTGTAAGAGCTATTAAATGTTTAGAGTCACCAACAAATAAAAAAGAATTACAGAGAGTATTAGGATTAATCAATTATTTTCGTAGCTTTATTCCAAATTTATCGGGCATGACAGCACCAATTAGGGAACTACTCAAACATCAAGTAGAATTTTGCTGGACAACATTACACGAACGATGTTTTGATAATATTAAAAATATGCTAACAACAGCACCTGTTTTAGCTAATTTTAATGACAAGAGTGAAATAGTCATTCAAACGGACGCCAGTAAGGATGGTTTAGGCTGTAGCTTAATACAAAATGGTCGTCCAGTAAGCTTTGCCTCCAACTGCCTCTCACTAACAGAAACTGAGCGAAATTATGCTCAAATTGAAAAGGAATTTTTGGCCATAGTATTTTCCGTTCAAAAATTTCATATATATATGTATGGTCGACCAGTCACAATAATTACAGATCATACGCCACTAATCTCTATAATAAATAAAAATATTAGTAATGTAATATCGCCACGATTACAGAG
>SMLS01048025.1:0-18938 GCA_004785975.1 Popillia japonica | reverse complement strand
AAAAAAAAGATTATGACTGCAGTTTTCTGGGATTCAGAATGTATGTATTTTGATGATTGATTAGAATGAAAAAGGTGGCAATCCTACGCTACAAAAATATACTGTAAACTTTACTTTAAAGGAAAAATAATTGAATTCTACATTATCGTAGACAATAGAAACATTTTCCAAGTATGAGTGTGGTTTGACGGAACGTTGGGAAAACTTTCGCAACAAGGTTATGTTGTTGACTTCTGTCATGTTGCTGATGCTTATTGTCGAAATTACAAATAAAATGAATCATTTTAAAATTTAAAAATTGATTCGGTGGAAAATTGTGGACAAATGAAGAGATGTTATTGGCACATTTTGCAGGGATTAAGATGAAAAATGAAATATAATTTTTAGAGGTAAAAGAACTTGTTTATTGAAGAGACACTCTTTCATTAAACCACCCTCGTATTTCCAAGATGTGGAGCATTATTGCATGAGAATGTTAAGTCATACTTCGAATACGCTTCTAACTTTCATAACAAGCAAATCAATTTTATGAATTACTCTATATTTCACATACTTAACATATTTTTCTAGTGAAGAGAGAGAGCTATCCTTACCATGCATTTTTATTCACTAGTTCATAATTATTAATGGAGCTTTACGTTGCTTTCAGCATTTACTGCACCAATTAGCAAAAATTAGTGGTGTACATTATATTTCTGTAGACCAAATGATTCTCTCTTTGCAGTGTCCAATCGATTAAGGAGAAGCTTTAATTCTTGCTCGAACTTCGTAAATTAAGATCTCCCGCTAAATCTTCTATAAAGTTTCAACAGCTGTGGCCAGTTAGAAACGGATTCAAAGCATTTAAATGTATCATTTTCCCCGATAATTTTTGTTGTAATCTAGAAATTAAGTACTGATATTTCACGTAAACCAAAGTTTACAATATTATGACTTTTGCAGTACTTATACAAGGTGGCTCATATGTATGTCACGCATTGATTTAAACATTCATTTACAGTGACTTTTTTTATTCTTGTCAAAAACTTGTAGACGTCATTTGGGAAATTAATTATGGAGAAGTACAACTCTGAAAAACGTATCAAAATCATAGAGTTTTATTTCGAAAGTTAACGTTCACGTTGACTCAACAAGCTTATAATCGGTATTTCAATGTTAGAGAAGCTCCTGAGCAGACTACGATTGATCGGCATGAGGCACGTTTTCGGTTACAAGGTTCAGTAAAAGATATCCAACTAATATATACAGAACAGCATTAATCAAAATCCAGAAACATCAAGCCGAAGACGATGCACTCAGCTGGGGAAGTCTCCACGGTCGTTGCAAAGGATGTGTGCAATTGGTTCAGCGTTAAGACCCAAGGATACGTATGCTCAGCTTGCATACGCAGTTGGTCTTCAAGACGTTTTGTGAATAAGCAAATCTGCAGAATATGGGCCACCGAAAACCCACGAGCTATACATCAGCAAGATTGCATTCATTAAAATGTACCGTATGGTGAGGAGTTAGCTCAGAAAGAATCATTGGTCCATATTTTTTTAAATGAAGAAGGTGTGGCAGTAACTGTAAATGGAGATCGATATCGGGCATTAGTAGAAAACTTTTTGACACCAACTGTTGAAAATAATCCCGAGCTGTGGTGTCAGCAAGATGGGACAAATACTCATTTTTGGGGAACGTGTAATATCCAACTTGGGCAATGTTAATTGGCCTCCGTGTTCGTCGAATTTGACAGCTACAGACTTTTTTCTTTTGGCCTATTCAAAAAGAACGTGTCCAGTTACTATCCACGAGCTCAAAAACAACATCAGTGCAGAAGTTCGAGCAATACAGCCAGAAATTCTGCGGAATGTGATGGAAAATGATCTTTACATAGGGCTCGTCTTTGTGAAACCGCAATTTGGCCATTTGAAAAACATAATACAGTATAACTCGGTTATATCGTACACAGTTATAGCGTACTTACCTTCAAGGTCCCGGCTTTTCTTATATAACCCCTTGAGTCTATGTGGTATTATTTTGAAACCACATTGTTTTTTATTTGTATTTTCAATACGGCTGGTATAAAATCGAAACCACCGCGCACGTGTTCAGTTTGCAACATATACTACTCATAAAAAAATGGTGGAGGTGAGCCCTCCATTTTGTACGATTGTGGTTGCTAGTAAATCGTCTGGTGTACTAGGTTATGTGCATTACTAAACGTTTTATTTGCTTCGTTACATACAGAAAGAAGATATCTATATGCAGATCTTGAAAAATTGCATACAGAAGAATTTCAATTATTTCTGGCAGAAATACCTTCGGACGTAGAGTCCATACAATCTGACGATCAATGTGAAGGGGAAAATTTTGTTGAATGTAATGAAAATAATTTTGACATTGAAAATATGGAAATAGTATATGGCGAAGATGAGAATGTATGTGAAGAGGATCAATATGAGATCAATATGAAGATAACTTCTTCCTCCCACTCATAGTGATACCCTTGTGCGAGATTCAAAAAGAACTGCTAAATAAGAAATATATATGGTCAAAAGATATAAAATATTGCAATATTTTGAACAGGTTTACAGAAGATTATGGTCCGAACATACCAAGTGACTGTGAAACACCTATTAATATATTCCTGCAAGTATTTGTACAACGTCTAGCCATATATGCTTTCAAACAAATCTATTCGCAACTCAAAAAAATGTTGACAAATTCCGAAACTTCCGCCCAACTAGTGTTAGTGAGATAAAAGTGTTTTTGGCTATAAATATGTTGATGGGCATTAAAAAAATGCCCAGTTACAAAGACTACTGGTCGTCCCGACCTGAATTACGCGATTCATATATCTCTTCATTGCTCTCAAGGGATCGATTCCAGTGGCATCTCTCAAATATACATATGAATGATAATTCTGTGATGCCTAAGAATGGCGACAAAAATTTTGATAAACTTTACAAAATCCAGCCTATGTTAGACGTTTTACAGAAGGCGTTTTTGGAATGCTATAAACCAGGAATGTGCCAATCCAGTGATGAGAGCATGGTAATATTTAAAGGCCGAACTACACTAAAGCAATATATGCCAAAGAAACCCGTGAAGCGAGGTTTTAAGATTTGGATTAGGGGCGATCAGTCGGGATTTGTTTGTCAATTCCAAATTTATACTGGAAAAGTAAGTGACGTTGTTGAAAAGTCGTTGGGTGCACGAGTGGTCAAAGATTTAACCACAACTCTTATTGGGAAACATCATACGATTTATTTTGATAACTTTTTTAACTCCACACAGTTACAAAGAGATTTGTTGTCTCTAGGAATTTATAGTTGTGGTACAGCAAGGAAAGGTAGACAAAATATGCCGACAGACTTAAAATGTGATAAAGACTTCGAAAGGGGATCGTATGACTGGAGAGTTACACAAGACGGAATAGTTTTCGTGAAATGGATAAGAGAAGTCTCATGTCCCGAACTTGTTGTGGATTATAATCGACACATGGGATATGTCGATAAAGCAGATATGATGAAAAGTCTTTACGAAGTAAACCGGAAATCAACAAAGTGGTATCACAGACTTTTATGGTATTTTTTAGACATAAGCGTTTATAATGCCTTTGTAATTTTCACTCAAAGAACAACAGATAAGTCAATGAACCTAAAAATGTTTCGATTGGCTGTTATAAATGGACTTATTGGAGCAGGAATTGAGAAGGATACTCGAGAAAAAAGCACTGCGCAACAAATTGTCCAAACATACGTCTTTCCTACCACTGGAAAAAAGATATGATAAGGCTTTGCACACAGCGAAACATTCGACATCTAGACGATGTGCATACTGCAGCACAAGAGATAACCCACATAGAACTCGATGGATATGCAGTACCTGCAATGTTGGATTATGTTTAACAAAAAATAACAACTGTTTTGCAAAATTTCATAGCAAATAAATAAAATTCTACATTATAAGATTATATGTACTATGTTCCTAGTGGTCATTTATTGAGACCACACTCTAATCTGATAATGTGCTGATAATAATTAAAAATTGGTATGGAAATTATTAATACATTAAATTACTATGATGTCAGTATTAGATGTTATTCACAGACAGTTAGTTACACGTGCTCTTTCTTATAAAATGTCCGCCGAAAATAACAATAAACAACAATAAACTGCACCGTTAAACTTTAACTGTTCAAGCAAAAGTGCACATTATTAAAGTTGCGGAAGGTGGTTCAAAACAGTCTGAAATTTGTAGCAAAAAATCTATGAAAGAAACTATTATTTCTAGTTTTAAAAAATAAAAAAAAGATCTCGACAGGACGTTGATAGAGCTTTGATGCAGTGGTTTGCACATCAACGAAGTGCTAATAACATATAACTACATACTTTACTTGAGTGTTCAGTTTTATTTTTATAACGTACTTCTGATAAAACGTACCAAAATCTTCAGACCCATCGAGTACGTTACAAACGAGTTATATTGTATTTCACAATTAGTAAAAAAAAACAATTACATATTATGCGTTTTAATTAGATGAAATTCAAATTGTAATATAATTGAAAATAAAAACTGTATGAATTATTGAATCTAATGCGTGACATATGCACCACCTTGTAGTATATTACAGAAAATATTACCAGTTTATACGTATAAATTTTCCTACATTTCTACAGAATATACAACTCATAACATCCTCAGATTAGTCTAGATTCTCATTCTACCAGAAAATGTCCGCATTTAAACTAAGGAATATCCACGAGATATTATTGAGAGAGCAAGCAATTACATCTAGAAAAATTCATGGATTAGTTAGTTTTTTTGTGATTGTATAGTGATTGGTACAGCTCGGAAAAAAGTTGATCTCCTCAGAATAAACCTAAGCACAGCATCAGTAATTTTATTTTGTTAGTCATTAATTAATTAGTCAATGTGACTAATTAAAGTGAATAAGCTTGATTAAAAAGCTAATTTATTTATTTTTCAGTTCTAAGAAATTTTACTTTAAAGAAAGAGATAATACCACAGATCTGTATCTATATGGTGAATTTATAAAAATTGTAAATAATACATTTTTGCACAATATTTAGAAATAAATATATCCTCATCGCTGGCTAGTGTTTACGCAAAAATCCTACAAAGATTTCAACTATTTTCTTTCCCAGTTTTGATTATAAAATCAATTGTTTAGTCTTATATTACAGAACTGGTTTTTAATTATTCAAGAACACTATAATGATCTTTAGCCGGCTCAAGCAGAAATTTAAATTTAACTTGATCTGAATAAACAAGTATGTGAAACTTGCTGTGCTGGGACTTTTCAATCTATGTATGTAGTAGTAATCTATGTAGTACATACATACATATATCTGTTGTAATACACATATATACAAAGGTGCCAGATGATTCTATTTAACAATTTTCGATCTGAAAACATTTACGACGTAAAATATAACATATTTTCAAAGAATTATATAGGTGAATTCCTGGAGCATGACAAATAAAGGAACTCAGTGTAATATAGCAAATTCACAGTTAATTTATATGTATTTACAATAATAGGGTAATGAAATACGGAAGCCAGACGTTACTGAATACAACGTTTTCAATTAAATCATGATAATGGGCATTTAATATTGCGAAACGTTTGCTGAAAATACTACGCTTTCTAAGTAATTGTACATTATTGTCGAACTTTTCACGTAATTTATGTACACTAAAATCGTAATAAATTGTCCGTCTTTTTAACTCTGAGACTTGATCGAATGTCCTTGAACCTCATATTTTTAATTATTTAAAGACCTAGGATGTAAACTATAATTATATTAATTAGGTTAGTCTTTAAATAAGTCATATCAGTTACATTAGGTACATAACACGAACCGAAACTATAATGTAATACCATACTAAATAATTAATAATGTAATAAAAGAGCAGTTCTGATTAATCTAATGAAATACTATAATTAACAAAACACCAAAACAAACAAGATCCAAATTTCACTGACAGCCTAATTAGTGGTCGTTTTAACAATGACAGAGAGATGTTTCGTTCCCGATAATTAGTGTCCATATAGGTTTTCTAATTAATCTAATAGAATTAGTAAAATAATTGTTACCACGTATTGGGAGGAACTGAGGAACCCAACGACCGACGTGAGTCGCATATAGTTGCACAACTGAAAATACGTGAAGCACCTCAAATGTAATCCAAGAAGAATTAGGAAACGGGAACTGTTTTCCTAGAAGTCAATTATTGCGATTGGCAATTTGGGTAAAATTAGGTAACTATTTCATATTATCTAGATAGTTTTTCCACTTGTTAGGTCAATGATAACACTTGCAATTCGAACAAAAGTCAAATTTATTCCAAAACCTTTACAATATATATAATCTGGTTTTCGTAACAACTTCTTCAGTGGAATAAAATTGACATTTATTTAGTGTCAAATTAATAATTTGACGAATTGCAAGTGTTATCATTGACCTAACAGGTGGAAAAACTGTCTAGATAATAAGTTAAAAGATCATAAAAATACATATATAGTAACTATTTCATACATCAACTAAACCTGCGTCAAATATAAAACGGACGTAAGGAATGTAACGTTTCTTAGATTTCGCGTGAAAAATTTAAAAACCACTATTTCGGTTTACCTTACGTATAAAAATAGGTTTTGTTTTATTAAAGTACACAATATTTCAACACAAACTGTAGGTAAGCTACGCATTTAACTGTAACAAGGTCGGCAAATAAAAACGTTAAACAGAAACGTTGCCGATAAGATGATTAAAATACTTATTAAAAAAACTAGAAATTATCCTTTTCGAACTCATCAGTAAATTGAATTGATTATGAATCCTTTAAAACTCTATGTTTATCGTAAGTTAAAATCAATTTAAATTTGAAAATAAGGCTAAAAGCTTTAAAACTACCAGAGGTAGAGATACACCAGCAATCTAGAGGATGTTGTCGTTATTATAAAGACTAACTCTTGTTAGAACCTATTCGCAATTAATACCATTGGTGAGATTGAGCGTGTTGGAAACATGACTTCATGTGGAGAGTGATAGATAGAAACGGCATCTAAGAAAGAGGTACATTATCCACAACGTCTACAGTTTGAAAAAAAAAATAAGAAAAGTTTTAGTTCGAGTAGTAGTTCGAAATTATACTAAGAAAAAATGAATTTTAGCCAACGACCAGATAATGTATCAATTCTAAGAAGTTAGAAGAAACGTCCATATTTCTTTTATAAAAAAAAACATTAAATTCAAAAATTTCAATTAAAAAATGACGATATGAAAAATTTCTAATGCTTAAAATTCACAAGCATCATGGTCCAAAAAATTTTCCTGGATACCAAAAAATCTTTAAACTAAAGCAAAACAAAAAGCTCTTCCACAACGATATCTAGAGTTGAATAAAGTACAACTAACAAAGTCAAATGGACGGATGTACCATTTGAAATTGTCTTAAAAATATTTTCATTGATTGTAAATTTTCATTACTCTGGTCTAAAATTTTGCAGAAATTAATAAAATTATCACTGATAGACTTCACCCTTTGTGAGAAATAGTACAGTGCTTCCATTTAACACCATAACCTATGTGACCTCTGTTAGCAGAATGCGGTAATATTTAAAAATAAAATCCCTGCAGAAATTTTTATTTACATATTGACAAATATTCACTGGATCTCTTGGTGCCGAAGTAGAACTCTAGATCACTATCACCCACAGGACACCAAACACTTGGATCCAATGTTTGGTGTCCTGTGGGTGATAGTGATCTAGAGTTCTACATATTGACAATTAAAATTTTACATGTTAGGTTTATATTGTAAATATGTAATCACAACTAAGTAACGAAAATGAAGGTTAAAATAAAGATGAAAACAACAAAGCAAACAGAGGTGTATAAAACCTGTCAAATACAACTTTCCAAGTTTCTGATTTGACAGCATAGGGATATTTATTTGGGTACCAACATATTATTTACGTCATCTTACGTCAAAGGTCACATGGGTTTTGATTCTAAGTGAGAGCTCTGTATAAAAGACGATACAAGTATGTCTAATGCTAATAAAGATATTCAAGTTAAATGTGTCAAATCAAGATTAATACTTCAAGTGATCATTAAACATCTATTTGCCTATATATTTCCACTTTTAGAATTTTCTTGTGTACTAAATCCTAATTTATAAACTTTTTAAATTTTTTTTATTAGAATCTAAAATTATATTTATTTTACAAAATAAAGAAGATAACACTTGAATATCTCTGAGAATAATCTGAAAAGTTGTGAACCTAACACACAAACAAGTATTTTTGCGTTCAAATGTAGTTTTAGTTTTCAACATAACCTCATTTTAAGTTTACACACTTCTTTCCAGCAATTCTAGAATCTTGTTGACTATTCCGAATACATACCAGTTTTCGTTTAATGAAAATCTCTGTCTTCCAGCTTAAAAAATAGGAAAGAAGTGGTTGGCGGTTCAGATCTGGTAACTACAGTGAGCGCTAAATTGTCCGTAGCTTTTGTACCGTTAATAACGCGTTTGGTACTGCTTTCACTTTCAAAAAATTCAATTTTGATATCAGCCAAACGTAAAGTTAGCCACCACATCTTGGAATATTGAAATATTTTTACGCAATCAAATATTGCATATCCCCAAATAGATGATAAGAGTATTAATCCCTGCAGGCCACATCCATAAAGTGTTACTATACAGAATATCTGTAATTTTCCATAATGTGCGATTTTTTCATAGCCAACAAGATGTATGTATGTAGATAGGAGGAAAAAAATCTGGTATTGGAGAGAGTATTTCTATGGTGCCTCTATTTTGCGCAGTAGTCAAACAAAAAAAAATAAAAATAAAATGAAATTATAAAAAACAAAAAAAGAAGCTAAATTTCAAAATAAAATATTTCGAAAGCAGTTTTAAGGGAGTAAATCAGCATAAAACAATGGAAAATTGCGAAATTGAATATAAGGAAAATGGAAGCAGTACCAAATGCATTTTGAACGTTTTTCAACAGCACAAATCAGCAGCAAACGCTGGTATGCCAAAATCTTCAATATTTCAACTGCAATTACTGAATTTTGACTACAAATTGACGTGCGTTGACGGAACAGAACTTTCTTCTTATTCAAGTGTAACAGTTCTATTTGCATTTTCTGCTATCTTCCGTCTAAAAACGCAGCCATCACCTCCGTAGCCATTGGAATAGTCTTCCCCTTTTTCGGAATCGGCTTATTTTTTTGTAATTTAAAGTAAAGTGAAAGTAAAGTTCGTATTCTCAAAACATCAACAAGGCAGCTATAAACGCACAAACTAACAGTTTTTCCAGTACGCTTTCCTCTCAAGTATGTAATGGTGAATCCAAGTTTCATCTCAACAAACATCTGACTGGTTATGCTTTTACAGCTGCAAATATTTATGGAAATATCTTCCTGTTTAAACTTAAGTATGTAGATGATTTTCAAGTACCATTGAAATTTCGATTTTATCGGTGGTGGTAGCAGTTTTTGGTCGCTCTGGACGCTCACCAGCACTCAAGCTGGGATGAGAATCTTTTCAGGATTACAAACAATTGAAGAAGGTCTTCGTAAAAAGCTTCCAACACAGTTTTAATTTATATACGCCTATTACATTCCAATTGCAAAAAATTAATTATGGCATGATATTCGACTTTTCTGTTACATATTACCAAAACACCAATATCGACTGACATCAACCACACCACAAAGTATACTATAGGTACGTCCAAAATGGCTGAAATTTTTATAAGCATCGTTCAAAGCGTTTTGACACGACAATAGTACAGCCAAAACGGTTTTGCCCAGCAACATCATCTGCATGATGAGGCTGAAAACATTTCACAGCCCCTTCCGTGTGTAATTCTCTAATTAAACGAATTAGACCTCAAGTTTGATGCAATCGTCCCACAGAGAGAAACTCCAGCATCTGAGAATGTAACAGGCAGTGCAATTTGAAAAATATAAATTCACTATGATAAAATCTGCATATTTGTAACGGAATACAACTAATGATCAATTCACAGTTCATCATTTTTTCAGTACCTTTAACCAATTCAGATATTTCTGTGGCAGCATGAAGAAATAATAAAAAGTAATTAGATCGGGATAATATCAGGAGAACAAATATTGTTTTAAACGTAGAATGGAAAAATTCTCTCAGCAGCGTTAATATTAAATCAACTTCAACATAAGAATAATTGATTATGAGTTATGATTCATGGGTCCGTTGACATTTACACCTATGATACGTGCTGAATATACTAACGTTGATCAGACACTGCAGATACCCCTTGCTTACCAAACATTTCCTCGCAATTATTGTTAAGATATTTTGTTTAAAATTACCCAACACAAAATAGGACTTTTAAATATGTATTACGCATTTCCGTAAATAAATCAATAAATTTCTATGCTACGGTTACGCCATTCCATCTTAAACATAATTTTCTCTGAGTTAATAGATTCGGCCCGTAAATAAATTTCCTTTGAATAAAGCAAACGTTGTATTCAATAACGTGAAGATACAAAGAAGAGAAAAACACAATTAAAAAAATGCAATTTACTCACCATTAGTGGGTTGGTATTCCTGCTGAGGTAGCAAAAAACACGTCAATACTGTATTTCCCGTTGCAGGATCTGTATCTGTCTGAAAAATCAGCATCGGTTGAGCTTGATTCTCACTTAACCAAACCGCTTTCAGCTCTAACTGGAGCAAAGACACCGGAAGATATGGCAGTTTATTACCCGACACGTCTAAGACGTGCAGCCTCTCGCATTTACCCAAAGAATCGGGTAGTATAGTGAGCTTATTGTCCCTCAAACTAAGCACCCCTAATTCCCTCAAGTTACCCAATTCTTCGGGGATCGCGCTCAAACTATTTCTATCCACGTTTAAATTGGTTAGCTTGACGAGCTTCCCCACCTGACTAGGCAGTTCGTTCAGAAAATTTTCGGTGAGTATAAGCTCTTGAAGGTTCGAACAGTAGCCGATGTTCGAATTCAATATCGCTAATCTATTTTGGTCCACTTTTAAAATGGTCAATTTTTCTAATTTCCCAATACCGTCGGGCAACGTCTCTAAAACGTTTTGCGATAAATGCAAATCGGTTAGGCTTTCCAAGCCGGCTATCTCTTCTGGTAGTGCTTCTAGCCTGTTTTCCGATATATCCAAGCACGTTAAATTTCGAAGTTTTCCTATTTCCGGCGGTAATCTTTGTAATTGATTGTGATCAAGCCACAATTCTTGTAAAGCTGGTAGATCACCCATGTGGGCAGGCTGAAACAAACGAGAAAAAATTATATAAATTATCCTGTTAAATTAAGAAAATTAATTTAGAAAAATTGTATTATATGGTATGACTGAAGACTAGAATCAAAATATCATGTCAGTGAAAAAATGCCGAACTTGTAAACTTCCGATTTTTTCTATACAAGTTACGTTATCTAAAGTTATTTATAATTACTTGGTTTTTATTGAGTGCCCGTCCAGGGTTTATCTTGGACCCTCTTCACTTTAGTAATGCAAGTTTACTCAACACAGTCACACACTTAATGTTTGAATTGCTTGATTTGTTTTCCTTTTGAAGAATTTGGAAAATTGAGTATATTTTTGTATGGGCTGACAAGAAAAAAACTTGTACTTGTGAGGAACTCGAAAACTTAGAAGGATTAAAAGAAATTAAGGATTGATTATGATGATTGTGTGAAGAAACTGTATTGAACGATTAGGAATTTTGTCTAGATGATGACTAGGATAGTGATAATCTAGAAAATGTTGAAGAACAAGACGATCCGTCCTTTATACACCGCAAGAAAACGTTTAGAGCACGTTCTATAATCTGATTTAGAAAACAAAAAAAGGGATAAGCTAAAGAAATATTTTTGAACACTAAATTGGAACAAGTCTCCATTCCGTAAAAACTATCTACTTTTAATTCTCCAGAGAATGTTGTGTCTCTATGTAGCATTGTAGCAGAACACAACTGATTATGTAAAGTATGACACATTCTAGATTATTTTACCAATAAAAACTAAATTTTTCTTAACTAATTTAATCTTATGAGTCTATGTTGGAATGTTTACATAGATTGATAACCATGGATGACTCATGAGTCCACAACTGCACATGTAAATAGAAGAAAGAATCAAAACAATGAACTGAAGAGGGCCAGGGAGGATAAGCTTCATTGTTTATTTAACAGTGTCTGAATGATAAAAACAGTCATTTGTTATTTTCTGTTTCCTAACTTGAAAAAATGGTTCGGAGGTAAAAGAATTGCAAGCAATGACAAAATGAATTCTACAGTTGATAGCCATTATGAGGAGTTCATCTGGTATCGCTAGTTTTCAAGCTATTAAACATTGCTGGGAGCTAAAAGGAAACTTGTTGTCAAAAAAGATATTTTTTCCCAACATTTTTGTCTTTTTTTTGTTAGATCTGGTAATTCTAAGGGTATCCATATATACTATCAATATTAAATTATTGCGTCGTTCAGAGCTAAGTTTCCCTCCCCAGTATGACTTATAGAAGTATGTATTATCGTTATCCAATTCCATTACATCATTCCAATCAAATATACTTAACGTATCCTACGATTGCCATGGCTTTTATTTCCTTCTTGCATAGATGCTGAAACCTCACAATGTCGATAATTCCGCAAAATCGACCTACATAGATTTTGATCTGATGATTTGCTTATTTTTCCAACGGTATGTTAGAGGGTGGTAACCAATTATAAGTTCAGTGTATGTCTTTAACTTTGACTTTCTACGATCGAATATCTTCTTACTGCTATTTGGTGGAAGAATTTCTTGATCGAGTTTATCAGAAAATTCTTCAAAATAATGGTTGTTTCCTATGTCTGTCATTCTTTGACTTCTTTACTAAATTGTACATTGAAGACCCCAAAGAAAGCTTCTGATCTATCAGGCATTCATATTGACTCTTTTTGGCCAATTCCTTTACAGATTTTTTTCAACAATAAAGTGTGCTTAAATATTCATCTAGAACATTGTTGGAGGTGACTAATGATTTGGATTGGTAAAGATTGGTTTTCAAATCATACATGCCATTCCTCATTACTTCATCCGAAATTATTCGTCTATAATAAATCTTTTATACAAAAAATCTATAATTCTTGCAATAAGCAAAATGTTTTCTGGTAAGATGTTTACACGTTTCTCCAGATACCTTTCTAAAATGGAATGCAAACATGCAAACATTCTCATTCCATGTTTTTGATTACAAAATTTCGAAGAGTTTAATTTTTTTGCTTTAGTTACGCCATGTAACAGTCATCGTACAATTTAGTTACTAATATCTATTGTTTTTTTCATAGCTACTTTAGTAAATGTGTTCTTTTCTTTTAGGTCTCTTATTTGGCCGCCAACTAAACTGCTAAAACTGCACTAAAACTGCTGTTCAATTTAAGTGGTCCACTAATGAAAAAATAATATAAATCAACTTTTTCCAAAATATATTAACAAAAACGCAAAAGGCGGCAGGAATATAACAAAATATGTATTTTGTAACTATTTAAAATCATTTAAGCACTAACTTAATGATAAGAATTAAGAAATTGTTAAAAAAACAAACTTAAGTAATAATTTTAAAAAATAGTTTTAACTAAAAAGAAACATTTTTTACGTTAAAAAATAACTTTAAATGTGGCAGCTTCAATTTTAATATTTTGTAGGGCTTCCTGGAGCTCGTGGCACAGCTAAGCATCTTCTGGGCATATTTTCTATGAGCGTATTGATGAATTTTTTTGGTATTCTTTCCCATTATTCTCGCACCGCTTCCGTAAGTTCATCTAGCGTTGTGGGAAAACGAGCATGAGATCGCAACTGTCGTCAAGTTTGTCCCAAACATGCTCGATGCAATTGTAATCTGGAGAATTAGGGGGCCATATCATTCTTTCAATATTATTGGTAACAATGACATCCTCGACGATGTGGGCTCGATGGGGACGAGCATTATCGTCCTCAAATATAAAATTTCTTCCAACATTTCGGGAAAGTGGTACTATTGGCAAAATACATAAGTTCCTATACCTCTCTGCATTTATGGATTGATTTCTCAAAACCACCAGCAATGGCACACGTGAGGCCATGTTCCTTTTAAGATACCGTTCTCCACGCCTCCTCCACACTAAAACTCTACTGAATGATGTAGAGTGAATCTGGACTCGTCAGAGAAAAGGCATCTTCTCCAGTCGCGTGCCTCCCATGGTAAGTGATTTGCAGCCCACTGCCTCCTAGGGATCTTGTATTGCCTGGTCAGCAGTGGGCATATGGTGGTTTTTCTAACTCTTAAACGAAACTCGTGCAGCCTTCTTCTAACTGTTAGATTAAATTTAACCACTCCTCTAGCTGCACGAAGATCGTTACTCTACGTCCTAGACGACTGAACGCCATTTCGCCTGACCTGGACTCTTAAATACTGAGTACAAGAGTTGTACTTCTCCGACGGCCTCCCTCATGAGTAACTCTTACACGACCACTTCTACGAAATCGTATTACAACTCTATTAATGACACTGTGAGATACATTATAAATTCTAGCCACTTCCTTGTTGGAATATCTATTTTGCATTAATCTTAGGGTATTGTTCATAATATCTTCAATAAGAAGCGGCATTTTTATTAATTTAAGTTACTAGTTTTAAGTCAGCAATAAACTGACAGATATAAACTAATATCAAAAAGTCAATGCCAACCTAACATTTTATGTGAAATATTACCCTAACTTAAAAACATATTTATATTAGATTTTATGCGATAAATTAATAAAGTATCATAAGTTAAAATTTTAATAAACCAAACATTATATTAGACTGCGTTAAATAAACTATAAAACATTAAAATTTGTCATGCTATGCATTGCTAATTACTTAGACTAAGAGTAATATCAATCCTGTAATAGTGAACCACTTCAATTGAACAGCAGTTTATAAAAAAAAGGTACCCAATTACCATGAAGGTGGTAATAAATGGATAAATAAAGCAAACGAAATTATTCACAAGCAATTAATTACTCAAATTAAACGTGAAATATGCAAACCTTCACACTAATGCTTGGGTTAGTCTGAAGTTCAACATACTTGTTTAATAATTCAGATCATACACGATAGGTAATAGAGGTCATTGTATTTAGTCTAGTCTAATTAAGATCCTTGTATTGCTTTGAAAGTCCCTGCAAATTTTGTCGAGAATTTTGAGCTGTTTAGAAAATGTTTTAAAACGAAAAAAAGTTATAAAACTCCAAGTAAACCACATAAAATACAATTATATAATATATGTATAGCATGTAAATTTAAATGGTACCTTATTACAGTAAAGTTCAACATTAGCAAGATGCCCCTAAATTTTTATTCCCGCTGCTATCTCAAGAGTAAAATTCAAATAAGCAAGCTTCGTCGACTCTCAAAATGAGGCAGGAATAATTTATGCTTCGCTCCCAAAGGAATTAGTTGATGTTCAAAAGGAAAACTTAAACTGACAAGGAAATGATGCTTTTTTCAATAATAATTAGAGGGCGTTGATTAAATACACGCGGGTGTTTTTAATTATAGTCGTATTAATCTTGCATCGCCGCATAAATTTATTTTAATGGGTAAATAAATTAGACTCACAATTAGCGTTATTAAAATAGCAACTGATGCATATTTATATGCCGCTGTCGTCTGAATTCATTAAGGATTTAAATTGTTTGAACTAGACCGAGAAAAAATAAAATAGTTACACGAAAACAATTAATAATAAACTGAAATGTATCGTTGTCTTAAAATAATTCAATTATTAAATCATCTTTTAATATGTACATACCAACTCTTCGATTTCATTATCGCCCAGGTCCAATCGTTCCAATTTCGTAAGTGATGCTAATGAGGATGGTAATCCCTTAAGTAAGTTTTCACGTAATTCCAGCGAGGTAAGTGATGCCAAACGGCCGAAGTCAGGGGGTAGTGACGTGAGTGACATGTCATTAAGTCCGAGTATCGTGAGCGATTGCAATTTGCTGAAGGTCAGAGGCAGCTTTGGAATGGGATTGGAACTGAAATCGGCCACCTGCAGCGCTTGCAATGTGCCGATGCTTTCAGGGATATCCGGAATATCTGCAATCAAAAATAATATTGTAATATATCAAGTAATATGTAAGTAATAGCAATTTAATAACACACGAAGTAACGGGTGGGTGTCATAAATGTGTTATTTCTGAGCGCGAAAACGTAAGTTGCAGCATATTGGTACTAAAACAATTACATTTCAATCAATTCTACAGCTAACGATGTAAAGAATTCATCATCATAATACATAAAATTAAGTATTTGTTCAAACACTATACGAGGGTAGGTCAATATGTCTCTATGAGTTTTTGAATTTCCCGTCTCTTAACTGAAAGGGCCAACACTGCTTCTGTCAACAGACATCTGGTCAATTGATTCCTGTTAAAATTTGAACAAGCTTCATCATTTAGTTTGTGTTTGACAGCCAATGATAGCAAAGTACCACGTGATTTGAGAAAATGGAAAAAAGTGAATTATAAAAAAGTGGTTTACTGAATTTCGTTGTGACCGTACAAGCACGGAAGATGCCGAACGTTCTGGACGCCCAGTTGAGGTCTCTACGCCCAAAATAATTAAAAAAAAATCACGAAATGATGTTGGCCGGTCGGATATTGAAAGTGCGAGACATTATGAAAGCCACAGGCATATCACATGGCTCAATTTTGAATGATCACTTGGGTATGAGAAAGCTTTCCGCACAATGGGTACCGTGTTTGCTCACAATCGACCACAAACGCAATCGTGTGACAAGTTCGCAGAAATGAAACGGTAATATGGACGAGCTTTTGCGTCGTTTCGTAACCGTGGACGAAACGTGAATCCACCACAACACATCAGAGAGAAAACAGCAGTCAAAACAGTGGCTTCCTCGTGGTGAATTGGCTCCAAAGAAGACCAAAGTAGGCTTGTTAGCCAATAAAGTCATGGCAAGTGTTTTTTGGGGTGCACGCAGTATAATCCACATTGACCACCTCTATTGGATCGATTTAATGCGGATTTGAAAAAAAAACCACCGCAGTTGGTCAAGCAAAAAGTTCTTTTCCGCCAGGACATGTGCAGTTTCCATGGCCAAAATCCATTAATTAGGCTACGAATTGCTCCCTCATCTACCGTATCCACGATAAAATCATCTCATAAACAAATATGTACCTATTTTGATAACCTCAACAAATCTTATTTTTTGGAGGGAATAAAAAAATTGGAGAAACGTTAGACAAAGTGCATAGATCTCAATTGAGACTATGTTGAAAAATAAAATGATTTTTTATTCAAAAACTTGTGTTTCATTCAAAAAGTCACGGACATATTGACCCATCCTCGTATTTAGGTAGATTTTTAATATGGAAACCTTGATAATAAATGTTATTGTGAAACTTTCAGCTAGACTTGCTAATTAGAAACAGTTTACAAACAAGTTGGCAACTAATTATACATACATATGTATGTATATAGATTGAAAATATTTGGACAATTCGGTGATTGTGATATATGTGCATACTTATCAAAACTTGACCGGTCTTGTCTAAGTTATAAAGTAATTAAACGTTGTTTTCATTATTTTATGTTGGTTTTAGATTAAACTGGAAATTCCGTCTTAAAAAATGCAAAAAAAATACATGGTGCTATAATTATAACTGTTGATGTTTTCAAAAGCGTTGCTGAGATATCTTATTTGTAGTAATATAAAACATTAAATGATATCAATTTTAGAAACATCTAGTCTCACACGTCAATCATCCAAAATTCATGGAATGACTGAAAAAAGTTCTGCTTAACCTTATACTAGCATCCAACAGTGCTTGCTCGAAACGATAATACCTTCAAAATTCTTTAACTTTCACATGATCTGATCCAATGCCCACCGACTCAACTCAAAACGGGAAATGCAGTTTCTTGAAACAATCATCTTGTGTTTCTTTAATCTTTTCTGGCATAAGCATTTATTGCAATAATCGACAAATATCCTGCTAGAAAAATGAAGAATGACAGATTTGTTGAGGTTCTTACATCTGTATGGCACAAAACATCCAAAAACCTAATAATCAAATTCTGATCAAATATCCAACGAAAGTTGAAACGCATTTGAACAAGGTCAACTAATAATTTTCACAAGAACGTTTACGACTTTCCAAAAATAAGATAGTTACAAATGTCAAATATTTGAAGTGAAGTGGTAACGTTCTATTGCCTGATACTATGGTGACTAATAAGGCGAAAATTATGAATTTCAAACAGTGCCCAAATCTGTACATAAATTTTAATATAATCAAGAGCCTTACATTCTTTGGATGTAACGCAATAGCGCAAGCAAGGCATATATACAATTCATATCAATGAAGTGATTCCTGTAAAGTTAATTTGTCATATTCCCCATCAAAAACGAATACCAGTTAGTATTATGATTATTAAGTTCTCACCACATAATTGATGAAATAAAAGTATGAGGAGTTTTAGACCAACTGCTCTATCATCTTGATTAGATACATCACCGGTTTTTCCACAACAATATCATCATCCTCTAATCACCTTTGGCTCAAGCTAAAATCGAATTCATCTCTCACGAAGTTAGTGATTAACGTTTGTTCTAAAAGCCTTGAAGTCAGAATCCAATGTCTTTAAATTCAATAATCGTAAAACAATATGAAGTTGTTTGTAAATAAAAATTTGATGTAAGTTGGCCGTTAATTAAATTCAAGTTGTTGCTTTATACTGTTAGACAAATAAGAACTGATAGGGTGGCTGGCCAATGCTGAAATATTGTACATCTTAAAGAATGCAAATACCAAGTCCTAACCACCCAAAAAGTGGAAGCCTCCAGATAGATAGAACACAGCCTT